>PVKH010021798.1:0-14363 GCA_004027955.1 Chaetophractus vellerosus | reverse complement strand
ATTTTACAAAGGGAAAACCTGCAGCAGAGGAAACATTAGGCCCAGCATTAAATGTATTTCACAACAATGCAAGGTATTGGTGGTAGGGTGAGGTATGAGAGCCCTGTATGATCTCATGTATATTTGCTTTGTAAGTTCACAATTATTACTATACACTTATTGTTTATGCATGTTTATGCATGAATGATATACTTCAATAAATTTTTTTTAAAAATGTAGGTCCTTCCAGCTCTGGAACCAAGACTCTCAACCATCCAGCCTCTCACTCTACTGTTCTGAAGGAAACCTTGGAGTTTTAGCAAACTTGTTCTATTGGAAAGAAAACTGAGGCCCATAGAGATGAAGAGATTGTTCCCAAAATAGTAAATGGCAGAGCGTGGAACCAAACTCAGGTCCATATGGCTCCAAAGCCAGTGCTTTTCCCTACTATCCCATGCCAAGGTAGCCATTTTGTATAAGCCTACTCATTTTAGAAAGGAACCACAATCTTTCTTTTGCTGTGGGAAGAAGGGTTTAATTATTTAGATAGCCCTAGAAACTCCAATACTGATGACCAGTTGGTTCTTGTAAAAACTCCCATACTTATGGACTAGTTGAACAAATTACAAAAGTGCCAGCTAGGATTAAGAGTTTATTGACTAAGGAACCAATTTTTATTTACAAAGCTTACTGGCTAGTTCTGGAGTTGACATAATGGCCTAGACCTCTTAAAAGTAATTGTGTTAGCAAAGCTGGGTGTGCTGGAAGAAAGTGTCAGGGATCCAAAGAAACACTGTATCAATGCCACCACTAGTCATTTTAATTTCCATGAAATAGTTCATTTCCTTCATGCCCAACATAATTCCTTCTAAGGCTTCTGAGCCTGAACGAATGTGCATGACCAGTTCACTGTGAACATCCATCTGTCAAGAGAGAAGATGAGGAACAAGTGAAATTAGACCATGGCTCTCTGGTTTCCCCTAAAAGCTGCCAATGAATGAGAGCATCAGCTGCACCAGATTGGGCCCAGCCAGGCCTCTCATCCTTACTAAACACTCGACAGCCAGGCTGTGAGGCACATCCTGTGAATAGGGATGACTCAGTCTCAACAGGTGTCTGATGGCTTTGCCAACCAACCTCCTGTTCCAATGGACTAGAGCAGCAGCACATTCTTGATGGTATGTGAAGGCCATGATGAATAGGGGGCTTGTGTCCCCTCACAGAAGGGCAGGGTTTGGGTGTGGGGCAGGTGTGAAGGGCAGTCCTGAGGGCGTAAATGCAAAGTCTCCATCCTAGTAGGAGGTACTGCCAAATGGCACATCAACAGTCTTCATTTCTGAAACTCCCCTTGGTGGTTCTCTTACATGGAACCTCTGATACAACATCAACCATTAGTGAAACTAGTATTAATGATACCTTATAAATGTTCCAAACTGTAACTCCTCAGAATACGTAGATATTTATCACCTCAAACAACAATCTTGCGTGCTACCTTGATGCTAGGATATGAGTCTTACAGACAAGTAAACTAAAGCTCAGAAAAAGTGAATTCTTGAAGTCACATAGTTTAAGATGTTGAAGGACAGAATCTAGGTCCCATGACTCTCAGCCCTCTATTTTTTTTTCTAGTGCTCCATATTTCTGAAACATACATTACTAACATTTAATTCCCAGCGACTCTTGGGAGAAGAGTTGGATTAAATGGTCCTGTTATAGACTGAGCTAGAAGATCATTCATTCATTTAACTTTTTCTATTGTTTTCTTCATTTATTCCTTCATTCTGTGGAGTTGAAATAGAATGAGGGGGGGCCGGCTGTATAGCCCAGTGGATAAGGGCACCGGTATACCACATGGGAGGCCCCGGGTTCGGTTCCGGGGACCTCTCCTAGCGGGCAGACTGCCTTGAGAAGGGCAAGCCGCTGTGGGCGGGGCAGAGCTGCCGTGGGCAGGACAAAAGGCTGCCATGGGCAGGGCAAAGCCGCCACGGGCAGGGCGGGTAGCCCGCGAACAGAGCGCAGCCAGCTGCCCGTGAACTGAAGCAGAGCCAGCCGCAAACTGGAAGCAGAAGCCGCCCACAAGTGGGGCAAAGCCGCCTGCGCGGTGACCGGTCTTGGCGCGCCCCCACAGCGGGGGGGGGAGACAGAGCAGACATAGAGGAATGCAGGAATGGACACACAGCAGAAGCAGGCAGAAAAGGGGGGGGGGATATGTAATAAATAAAAAATAAATCTTAAAAAAAAAAAAAAGAAATGGAATGAGGGTAGTCTTGTGCTCTGGAAGATAGGTTAGCATCCCGGAGTCATGGGCATTTTCTTAGCAAGCACAGTGGAGATCATTTGATTCCATGATGTCAAGGTGATACCTATTTGTATGTTCATAACACTGTTCCTCAACCCCAGTAAGTAGTGACTTCAACAAGATATGACACGATGTAAGATTCAGGACTGCTGTGGGGTCTCCACAACCAGCGGAGTCCTAGAATCCTACTTTTCTACTCTGCCATTCTCCACTCTCATCTTCCAGCTCATGGTTTAAGCTGACAGCGTCAGATCCAGCAAAAAAAAAAGTTCACATTATATTCATCACGAAGGTGAAAAAGACTGAAAATAATATACCTCTCTCTCCCTTACTGGGAGTTTCCCATAGTACTCACTACATCCTATTCACCAGCATTTACCCACAAGACAGAAGGGTAGGGAAATAAAGAAAAACGAGGCCTATAATTTGGGAAACCATTGCCCAGCTAATATTTGGGAGTTTTATAATTGGGGAAGTCTTGGAGTTTAGATTTTAGTGAACAATCAGCGGTTTCTGTCTAAAGCAGCATGGTTAGTGCACAGCATATGTGAAATAAAATGTAAAAGGTAACACTGGAAAACAGGCAAGCAATAGATAACGAAAGGCATTTCAATTAATGAAATTAATAAAGATACTTTTACTGAGAGCTTCCCAAGTACCTGATTCTAAAATAAATGCTTTATGAATTTTTATCCTAATTGTCACTCACAAAGGCCCCTGGGAGGTCGTTATTTTCATACCAATTTTACTGTTTAGGAAACCAACACACAACCAAATGAATTAAATTGCCCAAGATCTCACAGCAAGGACATTTCAGAACTGGGATTCATATCAATGTCATGTGACTCCAAAGTCCATGCTATTAACCACTGCCTCACATTGGCTCCCACACTATCAATGTTCATGTGAAATATGATCCCTATTTTATGGATGAAAACACTAGAGGTGAAGAGGCATGTTTTTGTTTGTTTTTTTGTTTGTTTCTGTGGCTTAACATGCACAATTTTCTTTTCTGTAAAGTAAAAATTCACGAGGGCTGGGTTATCACATAGGACATTTTTCAGTAATACAGGTGGCTTTGTCTGTATAGCTTATCATCAGAATGCATTTCTTCCAGGCTTGATGCAGGGGGGCGGGGAATGGAAGCTCCAAAATGTCTCATCACTTTTTTTAAAAAAAATTTTATTTTTAGGGTTATGTAGATTTTTTTTATATATAATTTTTTTTTTATTTTTTAAAAGATACCTTGATCACATGTTTATGCTCACACAGTCAACATGTGGACAAAAGGAGATTTTGGGCTAATTCTTTCCATTTTGCCATGCTGCATAGAGATTCAAGTATTAACAACTTTAAAGATCAATTTGCAAAATAAGAGCAATAATTAAGAAGAGATAAGGAAAGGTATACACAGGGTCATTCCTTTGGCCATTTCCCAATTGCAATGATGGCTTTCATCACCTTCATTGTGTCTAAGCAGAGTGCAATGGATAGATCAATATGTTGCTGACATGCCTGGGGCAGATCAATTGTTTTTGATTTGATTGATTATTCAATGATGGAATCATGAAAGGTTCATTTGATGACCTTGTGAAACCAGGCAAAAATAGACTCCTCAGGACCAATTAATCATTCTGGCATTATTCAAAATATGGTTTATAATGATGCATGGGGGGAACACACAATCTCTGGGGTGGGGGTAGATGGGAACTTGAGGGAAGAAAACTTATAAGAAGACCTCCAATGTGACACCAGGTTAGCGCTGGCATTTAATTTATTTGTAAATTTCAAATAGCATGCAATACGGTTTTTTTGTTGTTGTTTTTGTTTTTTATTTTTTTATTTTTTTGATTTGTTCTTGTAACATGGTTTTGATAATACTTTCTGCTTCTAAGAATCATGGATATTAAAAATATCAGTAACATTGATTGATACTATTGATAAAAGTTGACTTTGTTATTTGGTGGCTATAGACCCAAAGTTCTTGCCATGACAGCATACTGTCCATAAATCAGATCACGCGTGTGCTCATGGCTCCTTCCAAGTATATGATTAAATAAGAGCTTGATTCTCAGCAACACTGGAGCAATGTGCCAAGTGATCATCTCTTGGAAAAGTAAAGGATAGCAGCTGCTACACCTCACTGAGTACCAACAGTGGATACTGCACTTTGCATAAAATTGTCTCATTTAATCATCAGAATGACCCTAAGGCATAAGTGATATCATCCCCATTTTACAGATAAGGACGCGGAGTCTCAGACATATTGCTCTATACCACATAACTTTTCCCAAGTTAACATTGCTTCTCAGGGACTCTACGGGACAAGGACAAACACAGTCTTCTTGCATATCCTGGGACAAATAACTCACCAAGGAAACTGAACAACCTTGAACCAAAGATAGCAATGTGAACTATGGAATGAGGGGATATGAAAACAAAGAAACACTCTGTACCTTCATATCCTTACTATATGGAAGTATTTTACCTTTTCGTAGTCTTTAAAAATTGCATATGATTGGTGCACGGAGTTGGCACTGGGTGAGATATCATAGAAGACAAATGTTTAGCTGACAAGCTGTTTTCAGACAGAATAGATGCAACGTAATTTACATATTTATAATGTACTGATTACAGATTATTCCTTCCACTTTGTTAGAGCACTAACAAAAATCCCTCTAGTCATACAGGCGAACTTCCCTTCCCTTTCTTCGCTCTGTTGCTTTGTGCATTCGTTTCAATTCAGCAGGTTCTGTAGACCAACTATTATGTGTGAGGCCTTGTCCTATGCAGATGAAATTTGATTTCTGACTTCAGGGGACTTCTACTTACATTATCCCTTCTTGTTGCTGTTTAAAATGTTGGTATTGAAAACTGGTGTTTAACATGTTCTTTTTATTTATTTTTTTATAATACAAGTAATTCATACTCAAAACAGAATACAAATATGATAAGCACAATGAACACACACGCCGAATCTCCCCATTCACAAAAATCATCACTCTAGCACATTAATAAATAATAGTGTCTATATACATCTTTGAGTGCTTATTCTGCGCTGGTATTCCCTAGTCTAAATCAGGGTTTTACACTCTCAGCATTGCTGGCATTTGGGCCCAGATCATTCTTTGCTGTAGAGAGCTGTCCTGCACACTGTAGGATGTTTAGCAGTATCCCTGGTCTCTGCCCACTAAATGCCAGTAGCAACCCTCCCAACCCCCACCAGCTGTAACAACCAAACATGTATCTAGACAGTGCCAAATGTTCCCTGGGGACCAAAGTCGCCCCTGAGTGAGAACCACTGGTCAAAATGCTTTAAAAACATCATTTATCAGAACAGCATCAAGATGTAACTATTATTTTTACCTTATTTTGCAGTCAATGAAACTGATGGTCAGAAAGGTTAAATAACTTGGGCTGGGTCCCTTCAACTATTAAATGGAAAAGCAGAGATTTAAACACAGCTGAGACTGCCTCCGATTCTCTCTCTGTCCTTCTGTCATATTTAGAAGAATGAAATAATAAAACATACTGTCTTGAAATCTGTCTTTTTTACTGTTTAATAATAGATCACGTGCATATTTCCATGTCAGGAAGTGGTAGATCAAATTATTTTTTTAATGGTGGCGTGATACTTGCATGTGAGCATGCTCATTATTGATTGAACTACTTCTTGTTGAACATTTATGTCGCTTCTCACATTCAAATGTTACAAAGAACCCTCCAAGGAGTATCATTCTACATTTATCTGTGCACATCACCTATCTTTTAAATGTTCCATTAATTGGAATTTCAGTAAGGTGACCATATAATTTATTATCCCAAATGTGACATTTCTGAGAGGGGAAAGGTGAATCCACTAATTCTTATACCAGGACAAATGGGCAAAAACAGGACTGTTCTGGGCAAATTATTATGTATTCTTATCCTAGATACTTATAAAAGTATCCAAGTCACTTTTCCAAAATTAGCACAAATAATTTCAAGATTTTTTCTGTTATTTAGATTTGTTTTTCTCCAAAGCAATCACACATTTTTCCATGGATTCATCAACTTCTTCCCAGGAAATAAAGCTCTTACTGCCCAAATAAGGAGTGTGGGAACTTAAACTAAAATTTCCAGACTCCGGGCACCCAGTTGATCTCATGATTTAATACTGCTTCCTTTTAGAAATATCCAGAGGATTTCTGTCTGGGATTGACTGATTGCACATCTTATTTATCTTTTAAATTTTCCCTGGTTCAGACATATGACTATATTTGTGTTTTTTATATCCATTTATTCTACAGATAATTATTGACATGCCAGGAAGCACGTCAGATTTTCCAAAACTCACGGAGTTCATAGAGGATGAGTATGAAATAAAAACTCTATGCATAAAACAGTTTCCTTATCCTTATACCAGTCGATTCATGTTGGTCAAGCTTTCACGTGCGCATATGCGTTTATTACCAATTCTTCTGTTGCCTGGAAAGTTCTACCTCTCCATGCTGTCCCCATCATCACTATCCATCTGAAGGACTACGTTCCTGCATTCAAGATCAAAGTCAATCACCTCTTCTTATCTGCAGCCTTCAGCATCCTCCAAGCAATCTATTCCTGTATCCCAATCTGGACAACACCTCCATCGTGGCACTTATCATCCCCTTTTGTAATTGTTTGCTCACGGACGGTCTTCCAAACAGAATGTGTGCTCTGTGAGGGGCATTTTGGGTTTCAAGTGCCTAGCATGGTGCTGAGCACATTTACTGAGTAATATTGACAGGTACTCAGTAAATTCTCACTGAGTAACCGGGGAGTGAAGGGTGTAAGGAAAAGGGCAATATGTGCTTACTCTTGGCTTTGCTTATAAAATGCCTCCTCAATTTCCTCTGAGGGCAAGTGGAAAAGGTAGTTAAGGAATGACAGGGCCAGTTTTACGTGAACTTGCCTGATGGTAGGGTCATCTCACTCTTCTCTTGGAGAGGAGCTAAATCATACTGCCCCCAGAGGGCATGCGGAATGATGCAGTCCAGCCCTGGGAAATCAAAGGTGGGCATGGGAGGTCAGGACGGTCTCCCTGCGGGCTTCACGCAGAATTTAGTTTTGGGCTTCCTGTAAGGTCTATTTGGTTAATGCCTGAGATGCCAAGGACCCTTGTGTGGTTCAGAGGCAAAGAATGAGCCCAAAACAGGTAAGACGATGATGATCAAAGCCAAACCTTCACATTGTACCCCTCTTGGCTATTTTGCCTGCAAACATGTAAGAAACTTGAAGGCTGAGACCATGTAATCAAATTATCTTTTTAACCTGCATGTTTTTCTCAGCACCTGAGGGTAGTAGTGCCTACCCAATGTCTGTTTAGTTACATGACAGGCTCTATTCCCCACAGGAATTAGCAGTAAACAAATACGGACTGGAATGAAAGCTTTCTTGGGTACTCTAGACACTTTCAAGAGAAGGGTCTTACCTACAGTCACTTTAGGCTTTTGAGAAATGCCCTAGCACTGGAGTAAGCTCAGACTGGCTCATAAGAGCTAATTGTTAGATATTGAGTTCTGTGAGCCTGTTGTTAAACTAGTGACAGCATGGTACTGGCCAAACATTGAGCATTTACACCACAGAAATTGGCAAACACTACCAATCAGGGCCTCTTTTATCCACCAAGGAGCCAGTTTCCCAGCATACCACTGCCTAGTTCTAAGTTCCAGGCTCGAGCCTTAGTTTTTTAATAACCCCCTATTTGTTGCAGATTCTTAGTAGCTACAGGTAAAGAAAGCTGATATGGGTATTGACTAACAGTTCAGGGAAAGAGAAAGGAAAGAAAATGTCTACAGTTGGGCTGGGTATAGTGCCTCTTAATGGCATCCATTCAATTTAGGAGATTAAGGTAAAATGAGAATCACTTCTGAGGATATGTTATTTAGTAGCTCTAAGGCTCAGCATACACTACTGCAAAGTGGGGCTGCATAACTACCTCAAATGGCTGGCTCTGAGTGTTTAACAAGTTAGCATACATGGTAAGATTAATAACAAGCATTTCTTGATAACATACCATATAAGCATATATAGAAGTATGTTATCTTTTAAAAAGCTGCTGCTGTAAAATGTGGTGCAAATCTTCTGCTATAGGTATTGGAAAAGCCATCATTGGCCTAATCCCTCACATGCAAAATTATTGCTCCCTGGAAGAGCTTTTCTTTTCAAGGAACTAGTCTTTTACCATTATGGACTCCCCATACTCCCGCAAAAGAATAAAAATTTGGATCTGCATTTATATTTCAATTGTTCCAGAGGTGATGAGATGACTTCTTTTTGCTACAGATTTCGATGACAGAACAAGTCATTGCTGGTCATGGACTTAAATAAACAACTCCTTTTTACTGAAGAGACAATATTCCAAATTTCTACGTTCTGACTTCATGAGGCATGACATTCTGTTTTGTGGTTCCTTAACAGGATAATGGTTTGGACATTTCTTCTTTAAAATGGATATGATTATATTTGTTGATTGGGTTTGTTAAAAATGCACTCACCATTGACCTCTGCTAACATGAACATAAAATACGTTGGAGACATTAATGAGCACAGATTGTCTGCCTATTAGAACATTAAGAAGCAGACCTGATTAAAGAGACCATGTACTCTCCTCGGGCAAAATCACTTATACTCCTTTGGATTAACTGTATGTTAGGAGCTGCAGACAGGAAGCTCTTCTAGGCAGGCAGCTTTCCTCATTAGTTCTCTTGAACAATGACAAGAGCAACAAGGGGCAACAAAGAAAACAAAGTAGCTAACCACTAAGACTACAAGGACTTTCCTTGCTCCCTAATGATATGCCAGACACTCTGATGAGCATTTTACCCATTCCTCTTTTTAATCAGCTTGACAGCTCTTGGAACTAGTTATTCTTACCCTTTGCGTAGATGAGGAAACTGAGGCTTAGCCATTTAAAACATAGGAAGTGTTTATTGAAATGGAACAGAAAGAGGAAAAGGGAACAAAGAGTTAAGTAACACAATGTTCCAGATGTTTCAAAGAAATGGTGTCAACTTGTGCTCCAAACAGCTCAGAAAATAGAAATTCTTATTTCTCAGGTGAGAAAGCTGAAGTTTGTAGAGATTAAGTTGATCAAGATGACAAATCTAGCAAATGGCAAAGATGGTATTCAATCCACTGAGGTCTGACTCCAGGGCCTGGTGCTTTCCACCACATAACGCTGCCTGCCAGCCAGGTACCATGCTGGGGGCGGGGGGCGGGCAGTGGGGCAATTCATAGTCTGTGCCTTTGAGCAACTCAGGATCTCTTTGGGGAAGTAATTTGTACACACATGACCGACACTAGAATGAAGGCCTACCATTTCAAGTATGTTCAAAATGTATATTTGAAACTTTTAGAGACAGATGCTTCTCCCACTCCCTTCCACTTAGGGGGAGATCGGTTGGCATAATACTCCTGACCTCTCTCTTCCTTTTTACATCTTATTAGTGAGTTTTGTAAGGAAAATCTGGGCAAGTATAGCCCAGCTCATTGCTCTTTCTCTTTGGGGGATATGGCCTTCCCATAGAGAGCCTGCATGGTGCTCTGTACCTCCATCCTCTAACTTCTGCCTAGCACCATCTAGGACTAAGTGGGTGTGTGCGAGTTTGTCTAACTTTGGAGTTCAGAGGTTAGGTAATCACTTGCGCACAGACACCAGCCTCCCCACTCTCCAATATTCACTTTACCAATTAAAAAAATGAGGTGATTTTTGGTATTTTGGATATTTTGCTTCATTCCCTTATTTCCTTGATTTGGATTTGAAAGAGGGGCACTAGTTATTGGGTTCTCCTGAATCCAATAGAGACCAGAAAAGAAACAAATGCCACAGAAAATGAAGTTCAATGTTAGCTAAAGTAATTGCAAAGAGTTTCATGGAACTCACAAACTTTGACCTGGATCTTAAGAAACAGGTTGATATAGAGAGACACATAGTCTATCCTTTCTATAGAACATAGCAAAACATGACCTCTCATCAGAAATAAAAGAACACAGGCTAGGGGGTGGACTAGTCATATTTTAAAATCTAGGCCCAGACATGACTATTTAAATTTTCTGTATCTGAGTTTCCCCATCTGTAAAATGAAACAGTTCAATCTTTCCAGTATATATATATAGATAGATAGAGTATATATATATATAGTCTGCATATAGAATATTTACATTGAAAATAAGACATATTAATATAAAATTATTTATATCTGGATGGATACAAATGATAATTATGGAACATAGCACTTAACCCACTATTCTCATATTCCAATATGATGCCCTCCTTTTTAAAAATAAACCTTTTTATTGCTGAGTAATTTTCAATTTAGAGAAAAGATAGTAGAGAGTGTATAGTAAGCAGACATTCTCGTGAGTCCCTCCCAGTTTCCGTTATGAGGCAGGGTAGTATAATGGAAGTATCTGGTGTTTTGGGTCAGACAGACCTCGGAGGACTCTCAGCACTCCTCTCCCCTCCCCTACTTAAAAGCTATATGGTCTTGAACAGTTTAGTTGACTGGCCAAATTTCTTTCCTTCTCTCAAAAATATTAATTGGACACCTATTTTGTGCTAGGGATAATATGGCTCCCTGCAGTGATCACATGGACCACGTCATCTGTGCCCTCATGGAGTTTATAATCTAGTGGAGGAAACTGGTCAATCTTACCCTGAAAATTGAGGAAATTTAGTAAGATTAAATGAACATGAACTAAATGGTGCTATTCCAGTGATTATTGGATGTGGTCTCAGTGCATGATGTCCAGCTACACTTTTTATTGTGTGATCTGAGAGTTTTGTTTCTTGTGGGATTGTTTTTGTTTTGTTTTGATTTTTTCCTTCCTTCTTAGTTCTCATATGAGTGAATCCCATGGCTGGGTTGATTCTCTTTGTTTATGCAAAGTAGTGTCCAAGTCCCAGATGGATCCTGGGGTTGAAACAAAGATGTGTGTTAGATTCTGCAGGTCAGTTCTCTAAGTGCCACTCAAGGGCCTTCAGGAAATGTGGGCTTGGGGTGGTCCATAGAAGAAAGGAAACTCCTCATGCAAGAGCTGGGGCTGGAAGGGCAGGGAACAGCAGAGTGTGGTTGAATTTCACGGAGATCTGGGAGGCAGGTGAGCAGGGCGACTATAGCCTGAACTTTACCACCCACTGGCTAGGTAACCCTGATCCTGTTTTCCTCCTCTGTAACATCAACCACCACCCCCCACAGGGTTTGAAAACTTGATATACACCTTCATTGCAGCATATGTCGTTTTATATTATATTTATTATCTCCGGTTTGGTCATTTCTGTGCATCTCCATTTTCTCTACCTTAATCAAAGCCGTCATCATCTCAGGCTTGAATCACATCAAAACTCTCCTATACTAGTCTCCCTACTTCTACCCTTGCTGCCTTTGACCTGTTCTACATACTGCAGACAGAGAAATCATCACAAATTGCAAATATCATAACCCCTAACTTGACACCCTCTAATGGCTTCCCACTGATCTTAAAATAAAGAACAAAATTCTTAGTATGGCTCCCAAGTCTTCTCCAGGCATACCTCACTATGCTTGTCTTCTTTTCTTCCCCCTGAGCCCCAGCCATGCTAGCCTTGTCTTATTACTACCTGATTCCTGAGCCTTTATCCAGTCCGTTTCCTTTTCCTGGAACACCTTTCCTGACCCACAAATATTTGCCTAATTGCCTTTCCCTCACTCTTCATATCTTACCCCAATGTCACTTCATAATGAAAAGCTTTCCTGATGCTTAAGTCTAGATGAATATGGTGCAAAGCCTGAAATTTTTGTATTTAACTATTCCAGAGAATAGAAAAATAACAGAAAGATTCTCAATTCATTCTACAAGGCTATCATAACCTTGATAACAAAATAGGGCAAAGACACCACCAGAGGAAAATTATAAGCACAGATGCAAATATAGTATTAGCAAATCAAATCTAGGAGTCAATTAAAAGAATAGTATGCAAGGAGGCATATTGTAAAATCCACTAATATAATTCACTATATTAGTGGATAAATGCAGAAAAGCAACTTAATTATTTCAATGGATGCTAAAGAAGCATTTAATAACATTTAACAACCAGTCCTGAAAAACACTTAATAATCTAAGAATAGAAGGAAACTCCTTCAAGTTAATAAAGAAATCAACAGCAAATATCATACTTAAAGGTGAAAGACCATGGCCATTCTTATTAAAGTCAGGAAAAATCGGGTATGCTAAGTAATACTACTACTAGTTAATATTTTACTGTCAGCCCTAGCCAATGTGATAAAACAAGGAAAGCAAACTAAATGTATAAATGGAAGTAAAAACTTATTTACAGGTACTATGATTGGCTAACTACAAAATCTATGAGAATCAACTGAGAAACCTTCAGATACAAAAAGCACAGTAGGATAATCAGTTATAAGGAAAACACAAAAATTAGTAGCGGTGGCAATAATGACAATAAATCAGAAATTTTAATGCTCAAAAAGAATCCTATTCAATAGCCAAAAAAAAACCCCAAATAAAATGTAAAATATTTAGGAATAAATGTATTAATAAATGTGCTACATTTATGTTTCCTATAAAGTGAATCTCTAAAACTAACTCAAGAACAAGAAGAACATCTAAATAAATGGAGACTTAACGTTGGTTATTAGATAGGAAGACTAATTATTATGAAGATACTAATTCTTTCCAAATTGATCTATAAATTTAATGCAATTTTTAAAAAGTCCTAATGGGTTTTTAATTTCATCTTTATAAGAAAAAGATTCAATATGAATGCTGTCTTGACATCTAGTAGAATTGGGACAGCCTCAAATGACCTAACTAAGTTCCCTTCCCTCTCTGCTCCTGCTGAAAGTCCCCTAGCCAAATAACCCTCCTTATCACGGGGACCAGGCATAGTGCTTGCTTTCTCCAAGTAGTGGACTTCAGTCCCTACCAGCCCATGGAATTGCTGAAACAAGGCCATCACATCTTCTCACAGGAACCAGGGGTCACCCTACCCTCTTGTTACTACATAGCCTGCCTCCCTGAGCCCCTCATTTACTCTGCCCCAAGTGCAGTGTCTGGGTGGCCCTGCATGGTGTGCAGTGCCCTCCCCCTGTGGGCTATGAGTATATGTGACTGATAATCTGCTGTCAGTCTCATCTGGCCAGTGTCAGATGTCAGGTGTTTGGCCATTCCCATAACCCTAGAATAGGGATTCCTTACCTCACCAACAGGGTGAGGAGGAGGCAAATAAAACAGTAAGGACCTCTTTTGCCTTCATAGAGTTATTTGTCATTAAAGAGGTATATTTGTATTAATATTTGAAAATATCTCTGCCTCACTTGACTGCTGGCTCCATGAATACAAGGGGTTCACATTCCATCATTTATTCTGATCACCTAGCGCAGTGCCTGCTAACTAATAAATACCAATTGAATATGTATTGAATGAACAAATGAATGAATGAAGACATGAATGAACTTATCTATTCCCCCTATTGGCGCCTGGAGATCGGGTCTTCATTACCTTGGACCCAGAACTTAGCAAAGTACTTCAAAGTTTACTACAAATGTGTGTTGAAGGAAGGCATTTAATCAGTAGTTGTCCTGGATGATGTTAAGATCTCATCCCATCTATATTTCTGTGACACTGAGTCTCTAATCCTCCATTTCTCTCCAGGACAGTGAGTGTGTTATGTCATGTCACCTCCCTGCATCATCTATTCAAGATTAAGCCAAAGCCCAGAACTTCTGCACAGTCTTTCCACTTTCAACACAGTTCAAGACGCCTGTGGCTGTAAAACTGTGTCCACAACTCTCTCCACCGTTTGTCATTCTTGCTAATGGAGGACAAATGCTTGATGACTTTAGTGGAACTTCTAGTGCACCCTGAGCTACTGGGATGAGAGAAAGACAGTGGGTAAATGGTCTAAGAAAAAGGAGAAGGATGGATGGCGAGGTATTAATTGAAATACAGCATGTGCTCAGGGATACATGATCACACTACATGGGGCAAGGCAGTAAAAACAAAGGAGTTGGCCTGGGGTATTTTATAGGCTGTGTGATCACAGGCCATTCTCTTAGGGGTACCC
>PVKH010021797.1:0-14245 GCA_004027955.1 Chaetophractus vellerosus | reverse complement strand
ACAGAGGAACCTGGAAGCCTGAACCCTGGAGACGTCGGCAGCCATCTTCCCCCAACACGTGGACTCTGGTATGGGAAGGAATTTATGCTTTGTGGCCTGGTAACTGTAAGCTTCTACCCCAAATAAATACCCTTTATAAAGACCGACCAATCTTTGGTATATTTCAAAAGGCACACCTTTGGCTGACCAAAACAATTACATAATTCAATAGGTGAAGAGGTTGAAGCTATTGACTATGATATGTATTTTTAAAATAGTCTATGGAATTCATGAAAAAATAATATCCTTTGGCAGCCAGAAATACACCCAAATGTAGAAAGTCATAAAAAAAATCTTATTAGACAACTTATTCTGATTTATAAAGCACTCACACATGCGTTATTTTATTTGCATTTCACAAAAAAAACTTTATGGGAAGGATGGAAGGTTTTATTATCACCTCTATTTTACAGGTAAGGACAATATCTGAGCGGCAATGCTTAAGTGACGAAGGTCAGATAGCCAGTGAGTTCCAAGTAGGAGTCAGACTTCAGTCTTCAGAATCCATGCAGTGAAGCTGCTCAATATCTTTCCTCCACACCAAGGAATAATCTGTTGACTCCTGTATGATTCCAGGCTGGTACTTCACTAGGAGTCAAGGAACGGACAATAGTGGCCTATCATCATCAGAAACTGCATTATGGATGGTCTCATGGACATTTCTTCACTGGCTTATTTGTGCTTCTATTATCCCTAACTATTGCCCTCTTTTCGATGTCATTTGATCAAGAAAATCATCTGTAAGGACATGATACAAGGTTGAATGAAATGGCAGTGCTGTGCCTACAGCTCCAAAGTGTCTCATTCAAGAGTATCAAAAACAAAATGCACATCCTGGTCTATTCCGACAGTCTTTTGCCTACATTGCTGCTAGCCTCGGCATTCTTTATTTTTGGAAACATCCATAGTAGAAGCTGAAGGCCACTGAAGACTCCTTATTTGCCCTGTTGGAGGACATTTTATCTTTGTATATAATAAGAGAGAAGGAGCAGGCTCAAGCTCATCACCCTGCAGCTTAGAGGAGCTTGTCTGCAGACCTGCAGTGATTCAGCCTGGCTCCCCAGCTCCTCTGTGCTCTGGTAGAGTAGTCCTCTCACTGCTTTTACCTTTAGGCAAAAAGACAATAAAGCAGAGAAAGGAAGCCAGGTGTATGCCACAAGGAGAGAAAAAGCAGTGTATCGCACAACTGAGGAAAAGATTCAGCAAAAGTGGAACCAAAGATATTAAAAACCTGCCCTAAATGTTGAGACAGAAGCTTCCACTTGGTGACCCCCAAAATTTCATGGTTGTTCAGTATTAAAACATGAGGAGGCTGCAGAAGTTCTCCAAGGTTTACTTTCCTTTGGAAATCCAATGTATTTTTCCCACCATTATTTTCTCCTCTCTTACAGTGTTAGGGCACATGTTGCTTTATCTCTTTTTTCTCTCTTCCTGATCACAGCGCTGTTAATTCTGTTCCCATGTGTTATTCATTAACACTCTTCTTTTTCTTTTTCTTGTCTACCTCTTGCCAAACAGGCTCAGGAAATCTCCCAATTACTCTTTGTTTATGTTTAATTTATTGTTTCCCTTCCTGATACTATTTCTAAATCCCCATACCGAAATAATTTTCTTAGTGCAAGAAGAGAGTTGGTGCTAATGCATGTAAAGGGAAAGAACCAAGAGTTTCTAAGTTAAATTAAACCTAACAATGTCATCAGCAACAAATACTTTTAAACTCTAATAAATCATCTTCAAAGTTTACTTATTCATCCTCATCTATTAAACCATTTTTTCTTTAAAGTTTTATTTAGTGTTACTACTGTTTTATTTATGACTGTAAATCCAATAGCACGTTTCCTCTATAGTATTAACTAACAATGTGCAGTAATTTTCCTTGTGATACAAAATAATGTATCTTTGATGAGGTTACTTCAGTTAGGGTGGGGCCAAACTGATTCGAGATGGGTCTTAACCCTATTACTGAAGGCTTTATAGGGAGAGCCACAGAGAGAGAGAGAAGGCCAGAGGCTGAAAGCCAACTAACTGGAAGAGAGAGGAGAAGGCAGGAGAACCCCTTAAGTGCATTCCCATGTAGAGAAAAGCCAAAGATCAAGGATTGCCAACAGTCAGCCCCAGAATGCCACAGTCTTCTCGGAGAAAGCATCACACTAATTTTTTACTTTTCCTAGCTTCAAAACCATAATCCAATAAATTCCCATTAAGCCAGCCCATTGCATGGTATTTGCTTTAGAAGTCAGGAAACTAAAACAAACAGATATAGTAAAAAAGTTGAAAGCCAAAAACAACAGAGAAAATATTGGAAGGAGCAAGAGAAAAATGACACAATATGTACAAGGAAATCCCAGTAAGATTAACATCTGAATTCTTATCATAACAGCAACTAGAAGGCAGTGGACTAATGTATTCAGGGTGCTAAAAGTAAAAAAAAAGTGTCAACTAAGAATGTTATGTCCAGTAAAATTTCAGAATCAAAGACAAAATAAAGATAATCCCAGATAAACAAAAACTGAGAAAAATTGTTGCTAACAGATGTACCTGGCAAGAAATAATAGAGAAAGTACTTTAGACTGACAAGCAAGAAACATTAGACAGTAATTCAAATCTACACACACACATAAGAAAAAAAAAAAAAAAACAAAGAGTGCCAGTATAGGTAATTATGTAGGAAAGTATAAAAGACAGCATAATTTTATATTTTTCTCCTTTCTTCTCTTAACTGACTCAAAAGTCAATTTCATTGAATAACATATACATAATTGTATTGTTTGGGTCTATAACATATATAAATGAAATATATTTGACAATAACAGTACAAATGATACAGTTGGGGGCAAAGCTGTATTGGAGTATCGAAATGAAACCAGATGGTAACTCAAATTCGTAGGAAGAAATGAAGAGGACCAGAAATGATAAATAAAAAGATTATTATATTCAACTCTATAAATATATACTTGCTCTCCTTTCTTCTGTCAGCTTCTTTGAAAGAATGAAATTATTTAAAGTAGATATATAGAACTGTCATTCCTACATAGGTCTCTTCTCTTTCCCCTTTTGTGCTGTTAATTGTTGTACATATTGCATCTATATGACAGTTCTGTATTTCATTGGAATTAAATTAGTATAAATCAGAAGTAGATTCTGATAAATTACAATGTATAATGTAAGCCCTTGAGAACCATTGAGAAATCAACACAAAATGCATAGTGAAAAGTCTTTAAAGGCATTAAAATGTTATACTAAAAAATTTTAATGCATAGGAAAGAGTAGAGGACAAAGAGTAACAAAAAAGATGTGACTCATAGAAAACAAAAGGGAAAATGGTACATGTAAATCCAACCATATCAATAACATTAAGTATGAATGAATGAAACAATCCAAACAAAGGGTAGATGTTGTTAGACAGAATTTTTTTTTAAAAAGATCCAAGTATATGCTTTCTTCAGGAGACACAATTTAGATTCAAAGAAACAAATAGATTGAAAGTAAAAGAACAGAGGAAAACAGAAAACTATACTAGTATCAGTCAAAATGGACTTTAAAAAATTGGTACTGGAGACAAAAGAAAATTTCATAATGACAAAAATAAGCAAAATATAACAATTATAAATATATATGGACTTAACAACAGAGCTCCAAAACACATGAAGCAAAACCTGCTAGAATTGACGAGACAGACAAATCAATGGTAATAATTGAGAACTTCAATACCTCACTTTCAGTAATGGATAGAACCACTAGGCAAAAGATCAGCAAGAATATAGGCAATTTGTACAACAATTATAATCCAAACAGATCTAACACATTTATAGAATGCTCCACCAATAACAGTAGAATACACATTCTTCTCAAGCACACATGGAACATTCTCCAGAACAGACCATAAAATAAACCTCAATAAATTTAAATTGATTGAAATTATACAAAGCATGTTCACCAGCTATAATGAAATGAAAAAACAAATTAATAATGAAAGAAAATTTTCAAATGTGTGGAAATTAAACAAAACACTCCTAAATAATTAATGAGTCAAGAAAAGTATAAATCCATTGTAAGAATGAATTGTAAGAATCACTATTAATTAGAACTTACTTTGAGATGAATGAAAATAAAATCTCAGCATGCCATAACTTATAGTATGTTACTAAAGCAGTGCTTAAGGAGAAGTTGATAGCTGTAGATACCGAAATTATAAAAAGAGCATATCTCAAATCAATAACATTTCACCCTAAGAAACTGGAAAAAAAGCAAGCTAAATCTAAAGCAAGTAGAAGAATCCATCCTTTTAGAGTGGAAAGTAATGGAATAGAGGATAGAAAAGCAATAGAGAAAATAAATGAAAAAAAAAAAGATTTTTCAAAAAGCTCAACAAACTGACAAACTTTTAGCTAGACTAAACAAGAAAAATGAGAGAAGACTCAAAGTACTAAAATCAGGAAAGAAAGAGCAGAGACATCACTAATGACCTTACAGAAATAAAAAGGATTATCAGGGAATCCTCTCAACAAACTGTATGCCAATAAATCTGATAACTTAGATGAAATGGAAAAATTCCTAGAAAGACACAAACTACTGAAACTGACTCAAGAAGAAGTACACAATTTGAGTAGACCTAAACAAAGTGAATTAGTAATTTTAAAACATGCCAGAAAGAACAGGTCGAAAATGGCTCTAATGAAGAGTTCTACAATATATTAAGAGAAAAGTTAATAGCAATTCTTCACAAATTCTTCCAAAACATAAAAGAAGAAACACTTCCCAAGTCATTTTATGAGACCAGTATTACCCTGATACAAAAACCAGACATAACAAGAAATCAAAACTACAGACCAATATCTCTTATTGCATGCATCCATGTTTAATGGATGCAAAAATCCTCAACAAAACACTAGCAAACTGAATTCAGAAATATATAAAAATAACTATACACAATGATCAAGTGGGATTCATTCCAAAAATGCAAGGTTGAATTAACATCTGAAAATCAATGTAACCCATTGTATCCATAGAATAAAATAAAATCACATGATCCTCAATAGGCATAGGAATCTTTCACTTTTAGAAATGCTCAACAAACTAGGATTAGAAAGGAACATCTTCAATCTGATAAAAGGCATCTATGAATGAATGTTTTCCTCCTAAGATCAGGAAAAAACAAGGATGTCCACTCTTGCCATTTCTATTCAATATTTTCCTGGACATTCAGGTCAGGGAAATTAAGCAAGAAAAAGAAAAGGCACACAGGTGGATAGGAAAAAGTAAAACTATCTTTATTCACAGATGATATGATCTCGTACATAGAATACCCTAATGAAACCACTAAAATATCATTCGAACTAATAAAGAAGTTCAGCAAGATTTCCAGATATAAAATCAATATGCAAAAAATCTATTTTATTTCTATAAACTAATATAAACAATCTGAAAATGAAATTACAACAGTTCCATATATAATAGCATCCAAAAGAATAAAATATTTAGAAATTTATTTACAAAAAAGTATAAAATTTATCCTCTGAAACTAAACTATTTAACAAAATTAAAGAAGAGTTAAATAAATGGAAAGAATCATGTTTATGAGTTGGAACACTTACTATTGTTAAGATGGCAATATTCCCCAAATTGGAATTCAATGATATCCCTAACAAAATTCTAGCTGACTTTTTTATTTTTTTTTTTGCAAAACTTGAGAAACTGCTCCTAAAAATCATAAAGAAATGCAATGGGTCCAGAATAGCCAGAACAATCTTGGTAAGGAAGAACAAAGTTGGAGGATGCATACTTGTTGAATCAAAATTACAAAGCTATAATAATTAAGACACAGTACTAGCATGGCATAGACATATATATGAATGGAATAGAATTGCAAACCTAGAAATAAACTTCTACATTTAGGGTCAGTTGATTTTTGACCAAGTTGCCAAGATAATTCAATGGGTACAGAAGGATCTTATCAATAAATGAAGCTGGGAAAACTGGATATCTCATGCAAAAAATGAAGTTGAAATCCTTCCTTGCACCATACACAAACATTAATTCAAAATATATCAAAGACTTAAATGTAAGAACTAAATCTAAAAAATTCTTAGAATAAAGTTTTGGGGTAATTCTTTGTTATCTTGGGTTATACACAGTCTTCTTATATGTAATACCAAAAGCACAACAGCTTCAAAGGATGTCATCAGGAAAGTGAAAGGATAACCCACAGAATGGGAGAAAATATTTGCAAATAATAGATGTGGAAAGGGACTGGTATCCAGAATATATAAAGTGCTTTTATATATTTTCAACAAAAAGAACAAATAACCCAATTTTTGAAAGCTGTAAAAATATATTTTTCCAAAGGGTATATAAAAATGGCCAATAAACACATTTAAAATGTAGTATATACCATTGTCCACTAAGAAAAGACAATGGGATAACACATTTAAAGTGCTGGAGGGAGAAAATTGTCAACCAAGAATTCTATATCTGGCAAAACTGTTTTTCAGAAAAGAGGGAGAGACTAAGACATTCCCAGATAAACAAAAGCTTGAAGGAGTTTGTCACCACTACACTAGCCCAACAAGAGATGCTTTAAGAGAGTTCTACAAGTTCAAGGAAAGAGCAATATTCATTAGATTCAATCTGCAAGAAGAAATAAAGATCTCCAGTGAAGGTAAAAACATGGGTAAATGTAAATGCCAGTACTATTGTATTTTTGGTTTCTAACTCCACTTTTTACTTCTTGGTAGATCTAAAAGACAAAAGCATAAATATAATGATAACTCAGATAAATGGGTAGTTTTTGACTCATAATGTATAAACATGTAATTTGTGACAACAACTACATAAAGTGGGAGGGAGCTGGACTGAGGGGTATAGGAATATAAGTTAGTTTGGTATCAAAGCAAATGAGACTGGTTTAGAGTTAGAATGTTAAATTTAAGCCTCATGGTAACTAAAAAGAAAACACTGGAGAATAGGCAAGCTCATAGAAACATAAATTAGAATACAGGTTGCCAGGGGTTGGGGGTCAGGGAGAACGGGAAGTTAATGCATAATGAGTATAGGGCTTCTTTTTGGGGAGATGGGCAAGTTTTACTAATAGAAGGTTTTGAAGGTACCTCAATATTGTGAATGTGATTAATCTAGTTGAATGGTATGCTTGGTTGTGGTTGAGATGGGAAAGTTTATATTGCATGTATCTTCCCACAATTAAAAGAAAGAGAAATTAAAGAGACAGTGACAATTAAATGCAATTTATGATCATGGATGGGATTAGGAAGGGAGGAGAAAAGACTCACAGGGACAGTACTGGTACATATGAAAAAAGTTGAAATATAGCTGTAAACTTTATATCAATGTTAAATTTCCTGAACTTGATAACTACACTTAAGGTGGTACATAAGTGAATATCCTTGTCTTAGGAAATGTACATGGCAGTATTAAGTGTTTAAGGATCATGATGTATATAACTTACATTCAAGTAGTCAGAAAATGGGTTGATAAGTAGATAGCAGACAAATGGATGAATGGATGGATGGATGATTAGGTAGATAGATAATAGAAAATATGATATGGCATGTGGCAAAATGTTAAAATTGATAGATCTGGGTATATGGGAGAAAGAGGTGTGTTGGAATTCTCTATATGAGGTTTGTATTATATTTAAAAGTATTTCAACATAAAAATATTTTTAAAAAGACTATATGTTATGATTCCATCTATATGAAATGTACATAACAGACAAAGCTATAGAGATAAAACTTAGCTTAGTTGTTATCTTGGGCTGGGGTGAAGGTAGGGGTGGAGATGCAGGAAATGGTAATTAACTGCTAAAAGGAAGTAACAGCTTTTCTTTTTAGTGAACAGTTTTTCTTTTTAGTGAACATTAAAAATGTTCTAGGGAAGCAGATGTGGCTCAAGCAATTGGGTACCCACCAACTACATGGGAGGTCCCTGGTTTGGTTCCTGGTGCCTCCTAATGAAGACAAACAAGTGAGCTGACGCGACAGGCTGGCAGAGCAAGCTGACGCAACAAGATGATGCAACGAGAAGACACAATGGAGAGACACAATGAGGAAACACAATAAGAGACACAACAAGCAGGGAGTGGAGGTGGCTCAAGCCATTGGGCTCCTCCCTCTCACATGGGAGGTCCTGGGTTCGGTTCCCGGCACATCCTAAAAAGAAGATGAGCACACAACAATGGACACAGAGAGCAGACAGCAAGTGCAAAACAGCAAGGGGGTGTGTGTGTGTGTGGGAAAATAAATAAATAAATAAATAAATAAAATACATCGTTTAAAAATGTTCTAAAATTAGATTGTAGTGCATAGTTACACAATTCTGCAAATTTGTTTAAAAAAATTCATTTGTACACTTAAAATGAGTGAATTTTATGGTATGTGAATCATATATCAATAAAGTTGTTAAAAAGTGCTGAGAGAAGTCTCCAAACAATACTGAATGTTAAAATATTAATTTAAAGTGAATATTGCTAAGGCTACTTTTAATCTATAAGATTGGACATCAGTAGGAAAAAGTTCATAGGTAGCATAAGTGCCTATCATCTATGCATTTTAAGACATTTGAAGATTCAAGACTTTCTCTGTGAGACTCTCTCCAGATGGAATATAAATCATAACAGTGTAATGATTCAATGAATGTCCCAAGAATTTCAATACAGAAGGAAACTGGGGCATTTTTATTTTACTTGTAGAATGTAGCTTTCTCTTAATGACTTTTTGTACTGAATTCTACAGTTAAAAATCACTGTCATTAAATAACCCTAGGAGATAGTGTAAAGGAACTAAGACTAATGCATTCTCTGAAGATGACTGATACTAGTTACTTGCTGTCATAAATTAATTTCCTCTGTAACCTCTTAGCTCTTCTAGCACCCTTTGATAGCACAGATAAATACTTATAGTATCTGGACACATACTTTTATAGAGGTTACTAGCGGCAATTTTGACAGTACATGCCCTCAGTCTTGAGAGTTGGCAGCAAAAAGTTCTCTTCACATCCTGCCACATGTGGTGTGGCTGTTTGAAGCACCTACCTGAAAGGACTCAGTAGTCAAGAAGACATAGCGCAAGGCAGCACATATAGATGGCAGTGGTTTCACTTGATATTTACAGGCGGCTGTGGCACCAGGGTCAGACTCACTTCAGTGCACACTTCAAAAGAGAGACCAGGGGAGTGAGAAGCCTCATTCTGAAAATGGAGCCAATATCTCAAAGCTGTCTCTATGAGGTAGGTACAGGTTTGGGGAAGTGCGAAATTCCTGACCATTTCCCATCCCAAAACGAAGAACTGATTTTATCATGAGATTTATATTTTTGTTTGTGTTTTTGTTGTTGTTGTTTGTTTTTGTTTTTGTTTGCCAATGAAGAAGTCATGTTTTCACTTAAATTTATTACTGTAACTCAAGTATAAGCCAGAGAAATTTGTAACATGAGTAGAACTTGTAACCTAGCAAGCACCTTAGGAGAGACATAAAGTTTCTATAGAAAATCACATAGTCCTGTCAAGTTTAATATTACTAGACCTTTAACTTCTCTTTCTTTGTACAGAAAATGTGTCTATTCTTATAACCATGAAACTTGAGGCACCAGGCATAATACGTATTTTAAATGTTAGAGAAGAAAACTTAGAAAAACTCCCCAACCCCTTCACAGGAATGTTGAGTCTATGACTAATTTTCTTTGTTTCAAAGCTGTATACAAGCTTTAAGAAAACCCCTTAGCGGGGACGCAGATCTGAGATTGATTAGATCTCCTCCCCTCTGCCGGCCAATAAAGTCTCTTTTCCTTCCAGCCTAGTTCATTGTGTGTCTATTTGCTGTGATGAGCGATGAGCCTTTGGACCGTTCAGTTTCTTTCAATACTTTAGGAGTTAAAGAAACTTTTAGTACGCCCATAGACAATGGAGAAAGACTTAGGAAACAGAACATTTTATTCCTGAAGATAAATTATATGAAGTGAACCAAGCCATTGATTATAATTATTCAAAAGGTTATTAAGCAGAGTTCTAAGACAAAGGACTTTGACATTTCCTCTTCTAGATTTCAGTGTTTCTCTTTTCCCAAGATCAGGGTTTTGGAAAAGATAGAATAGCTGGTCCTGAATACTGGGCTTTATCAATAAGTGGCAGAGTCTGACATAGTTGTCGAAGTGCCACTTCCTTCCTTGTGTATTAGAGCTCCAATCACAGGGGAGGAGATAGAAGTTAGTCTCACTTGTAATAATGTATGACGGGCAAAGAAGGGCCTTTCACATCACCCTTGTTTCTCTCTTTAACAAGCAGCAGGGAAAGTATCTTACTTTTGCAGGTCCTTGGCTTACAGTGCTTAGGACGTCTTCACAGTCTTTTGTTTTGATCTGTTTGTTTTCTGAGAGGAATCCCTAGATTTTCTCTTGAAGCAGCCTTCATTCTTCCAGGCTTAAGGAGGATCTTGGTTTAACAGTCATCAGGAGAGATCAGGGAGGGAGATAAAGATAAGTTTCAGATAACTAACTAGATAAACAGGTTATCAGCACACTTGATGAGGACATTGGCAGGAAGAGAAAACATTATGTATGAATATAGCATATTGAGTATAGTAGTGAATATCATATAGGTCGTGTCCACAAGGTGCCCAAAGTTCAAGGCACTTTGTTACTCATCCAATTTCTAAAAGCTAGGGCAATTGCCACAAATCAATGTTTGGAAAGCCTTTCTAACACCTTCTTCATGTAGCTATCCCCACTAATCCTTAAAACAATTTACTAAATGTAAGAAGCAAACTAAAAAGGAGAAATATTTTTATGATCTTAATAAGAAGGCATTTTGAAGCAATTGACTAAACCCAGCAGCCATAAAGGAAAAAGAAGAGCAATTTGACCTGATGACAATTGAAAACAGTCATAGGTATCAAAAATGAAAGGACAAGTGCCATAGTTAACAGGCAAAGGATTAATATCAAGAATATGTAAGAAAAGTATTTTTTAAAAAAACCTCTGAGACATTGATAAGGATGAAAAACAGAGATTGGGTGGAGAAATAGAGGATATGAACAAGCAATTCAAAGAAGATAAAATACAAATGATCAAAAAATAAAGAAAAAAAGACTTCTTCAATATATAGAGAAATGCAAATTAAAACAAGATTTTTTTTTCCTTTTAGAGTAAATGATGCCAATGTGTCATGCATTGATGAGGATGCAAGAATCTAGCTTCTTCATATACTATAGGTGGCAGTTTAAATTGAAGCCTGTTTGAAAAGCAATTTCACAATATCCATTAAAATAATAAATGTACAACAACTTTGGACTTAATCAGTCCAACAAGGAATATAATCTTTAAAAAAATTTGCACAAAGATATATTTAAGATGATGTTTACCAAAATGAGTACATTTATCAAAACCAGGTAATTAACAGTGATATAATTCTATTAATAAGCTATAGGTCATATTCACATTTCACAAGTTTTCCAGTTGGTCCGTGAACCAATCCAGAATTCCACAATGAACTTACTTGTCATGTTTCCTTAGTCTCCTCCAATGTAGGACAGTTCCTCAGTCTTTCTTTGTCTTTCATGACCTTGACACTTTTGAAGAATGTTGGCAACTTATTCTGTAGAATGTTCCTCAGCTGAGTTTTGTCTGATGTTTTCTCATCATTAGATTGAGGTTATGCATTTTTGGCATGAACACCACAGAATAGATGCTGTGTCCTCAGTGCAGCTCGTCATGAGGCACATGATGTTGATATGTCGTAATTCCAGTGATGTTAACTTTGATCACTTTATTTAAGAGGGTGGCTTCCAGATTTCTCCACTGTAAAGTTACTCTTCTTCCCTACCTAATTAATGAGTATCTTTTGGGGACATAGTTTGCAACTATACAATGTACTGTTTCTCATAATAATTTTACCCACTAACTTTAGTATACATCAAAGATTCTTGCCAGCAACAATTATTATTGTGGTGTTGACCTAATGGTGATTCTCTCTTTCCATCATTTCTTCTATGAATTCTTTTTTAAGGAACAGTTGTCCTCCTCCATCATGCATTTATTTATTCAATTATTTATTTATAACAGTATGGAATAATGAACATTTATTTCATTCTATATGTTGTACTCCACTATCATTTCTCTTTTTTTCTGAAATTATTCTAGCTTTGGTCTTTGAGAGCTGCTTCAGGTTGATTTCTGTGTCCTTCTGACATGTCTCCATTATATTTTGAGCACTTCCTTACTCTCTGGCACCACAAGATGTTCAAGGCCCAACTTGGCATGTTCTCTGTCTCAGCCCTGGAGTCAGCTATTTTTCTGGGAAGCCCTGGTTCCTTTTTATTGGGAAATATATTTAGAAACCAGGATCTGAGTACAAGGTGTACACATTAGTTTTGAGTTGTCATTGTTACTAAGCCCTCTCAGCTATCAGAGGTACAAAATATATGCACGTAAATTAACCCACGCAAAACACACAGTGATATTTAATTTTTCTACACCACTATCTGTATATATATTTAAAAACATAAGTTCATACTACTATTTATGATTCTAATCCAACACTACAGAGTTCTGTCTAGTTTTTCCCTTTCCTTATTTCTAACTATTTTCTCAAATAGTGAGAAACCTAGCTTTCAATACCCACAATATATTTATTTATTTGCTCAAACTTTGTATAAGCATGAAGTGGTGTCAGAATATCTAATCACAGAAAACAAATTTACTCAAAATTCTCTTTCTTTAATCTCATAGCACATGTTAAAATAAGATTTTCCACGGAGGTTAGTTCTTTTCTTTTCCACCCCCTTCTATATGTTCATTCGTTTCTATTTGTATTACATTTTGGTTTCCCCTATATCCTGGTGGATTTTAATTATTTATTTGTCTGTTTGGTGTGGGGAACATTATCACACTTCTAAGAGTCAGAGTCATGCTAAAGGTTTACTCAAGTAGGTCCCTATTCCATATTCCCATTCTCTCTCTCTTTGCACCCTGTTTCCACCCACCCTCTTTAAGTTACCAGTATCATTATTTCTGGTTTACCCAGATTGTGTTTCTTTTGCACAAAGAAGCTAATACATGCATATTTTCTTATATCTCATTTCTTTCAGGGAGGGTAGATACTATAGACACTCTTGCAATTTGATTGTTTTTCATTTAACAGTATATTCTGGAAGTGTCTTCATATGAATTCATAGAGATCTTTCTCACTTTTCTTATCATTATATAGTACTCCCATTGTGTGGATGTACCATTGTTCATTCAAATATCCTCTTATGTTTGGGCATTTAAATTGTTTCCAATATTTTGCAGTACAAAAATGCTGACGTGAATAACCTTGTGCATATGTATTTTCATATAGTTGGAGGTGTATCCTCAGGGTAGAATCCTAGAAGTGGAATTTCTATTATCAAAAGGAAAGTGTACATGTATTGCCAAATTTCCCTCCAGAAAAATTGTACCAGTTTCCATCCCCACCAGACATGCATGAGAACAGTTGTTTACCCACAGCCTTGTCAACAGAATATGTTCCTATACTTTAAAATTTTTTTGCAATATGACTGGTGAGAAATCTTATCTCAGTGTTGTTTGACTTTGTATATCTCTAGTTAGAGGAAAGTTTGAGCTCTTTTTCCATATGTTTAAGAGCCATTTTTATTTATATTTATAATTGTCTGTTTATGCCTTTTTCTGATTTTTCTGTGAGAATTTTGCCCTGAAAATTTAAGAGTTCTTTATAAATTATGGATTTTAGCTCTTTGGCTATATATTGCAGATATTTGCCCCAGTTAGGCAGTGTTTTGGTCAGCCAAAGGTGTGCCTTTTGAAATATATCAAATATTGGTCGGTCTTCATAAAGGGTATTTATTTGGGGTAGAAGCTTACAGTTACCAGGCCACAAAGCATAAAGTTCTTCCCTCACCCAAGTCCACCTGTTGGAATAAGATGGCTGCCGACGTCTCCAGGGTTCAGGCTTCCGGGTTCCTCTGTTCCCGGGGCTGCGTTTCTCTCCGGGCTTAGCTTTTGTTTCCTTCACGAGTTCAGCTGAAGACTATGAGACTCTCTGCGTTGCGTCTCTCCACAAGGCCAGCTGTAGCCTATCCGGCGATCGGCTCACTCCAACATCAGAACTGCTTCTCAAATCTGCTTCTCCAAATCTCTGCTTCCTCTTATCTAGCCTTCCATACTTGAGACCACGCCCACCGAGGGGCAGGGCTCAACGT
>PVKH010021795.1:0-14256 GCA_004027955.1 Chaetophractus vellerosus | reverse complement strand
ATGGAGGTCAGAATTAGTGATATCAAGGACAGAACATCTGAACTTGAGAATACAGGAGAACAGAAAGAGAAAGGAAAGGGAAAAATGGATCAGGGTCTCAGGGAATTGAATACAAATGTGAAATGCATGAATGTACTCCTTATCGGTGTCCCAGAAGGGGAAGAGAATGGAAAAGAGGCAGAAAGAATATTGTTGGAAATAATGACTGAAAACTCCCCAATCCTTTTGAAAGACAAAAATATCAATATCCAAGAAGAACAATGCACCCAAACATAATAAATCCAAATAGACCTACTCTGAGACACTTACTATTCAGAATGACGAATATCAGAGATAGAGGATACTGAAAGCAGCAAGAGAAAAGCAAAGCATCATATACAAGGAAACCTCAATAAGATTAAGTGCTAACCTCTCAACAGACACCATGGAGGTGAGAAGACAGTGGTATAAAGTATTTAAGGTACTGAAAGTGAACGAAATACTGACAAAGACTCTTCTTTCTTAAGCTCCAGATCAGAGTTTCTCAATCTTGACACTATTGATAAATTAGCCTGGATAATTCTCTGTGGTGGGGGTTATGCTGTGAGCACTGTAGGATGTTTAGCAGCATCCTTGGCCTCTACACATTAGATGAACCCTTCCATTGTAGCAACCAAAAAGGTCTTCAGACATTGCCAAATGTCCTCTACAGGACAAAATGGCCCCAGTTGAGAACTACTGTTCTACATTGTAGAATAAGTGCAGAACACCAAAGTCAGATGAGGCTGATTTTTCCAAGGATAAATGTTTCTCTGAATATAATAGAGAGTGGCTGTTAATCACCGCCCCACCACCAAAAAGAAATTATGGCAGTGTTAAACAGTATTAAAATACTATAGTTAACTTTCACTACTAATATTTTGGAAATTGGAATAAGAAAGAAGTTGGTAATGTCAAGCTTCCTTTAAGAAAATCCTCTGGCAAACAGTAGTGAACAGTTCTATGATTATATAACAGCAGTGGGTGTGAGTGCAACCTCTCTCTCTAAAAAGATTATATAAAATGTCACCATCCCCTCCTAAAAAAACAAGTAATAAAGAAAAATGGAAATGTTTTATGAATGGATAGATTTGCTTCTAAATTTGTTATATTAGTGTCCCATATGAAGCTACAATTTTGCAACCTTTGCGGAATTCATGCCAGCCTTTAAGCTTTCCAGAATCAGTGGGGGATTTTTAACACTTATCTATGTTTTCAGATTTTGAAAAAAAAATTAACACTACAAAATTTAGCTGCATAATTTTTCATTATCTAAAAAATTAACAAGAATATGTTTTGAAGACAAATAAAATCATTTCAGAGTGGCTGCCTCATAAGAATATAGGTTTCAGAGTGCTCTTTTTTATAAACTTGCTTTTTCACAGAGAAAAGAAGATTTTTTGATTAGCTGTTCTACCAGAGATTGAACCATACTCAGAAGCTAAGAAAAATTCATTTGGGCATTTTTACCCATAAATGGTTTTACTGGCAAGTTTTAACTTCCAAATGGTATTTTGTTCTCACCTACCTTCAAAACATCTTCTGAAATCATCAGGGTGTTATAGAAATTTCTTCAATAACAAATAATTGTTTTTGATATTTCAAAAAAAGCCTTTTATGTAAATAATGTCAGAAATTTGAAAAATAACATTGAGCACTTGTATTTGATTCAAAGATCATAAATTTGAATACATGAATTCATATAAATTAGCAATCAGTCTGAAAACCTGTTTTGTTTATTTCTTTTCATGGTTCTTATCTAGAAAAATAGGAACTACATTAATCAAAAAATAAATGCAGTGAAAATGAGATGCAAAATTCATGTTCATTAATAGAAAGAATAGCATTTGAAGTACACAAGTGAAAAAAATCTGAACTTTGGATTTGCACTGCCATATTTTCTATTTCCTCTTTTTCCTCACTTAAATCAATCCTCATTTAGAAAGTCAGAGAGTATCCCAGTAAAACCAGTAGTTTCCATGAAAGATAAATGCTATCAATTTACAAATATTACTTGGATTAAAAAAGTGGAATTTATTGAAGATGTGCTACAGCATCTGACTTCCAATGACTTCTAATACACTCCAATAACAGCCTTTGGAAAAGGGGCAAAACATGTCTGATACCAAAATTTATTCTAGAGTGCAGTGTTATTGTGAAATTCTGGTGTCATGTTTAATCTGGTGTTACCCAAAGACTGAAGAAAAAGATCAGCATAGATCAAATGGGCTACTTTAATAACATGTGATTATTATCCTCTATAAAATCATAGTTTAATAAATGAGAACTGTGATACTTTGATCTATGCTGAGCTCAAAGCAAGGGGCTTTGCAAACAATATCTTATTTAATCTTCATAACACTCCCTAAACATAGGTGTTACAAACCCCACTCAATACTTTAAAAACCTGAAGATCTAGATATTTAAGCAACTTGTCAAAGCAGAGTAAGAATTCCAAAAGAATGCAAATCTAGAGACTGATGCTCCAGCTTGTGTCTTCTATTATGTATTGTGCTTCCCACAAATCCCTTCCTCCTCCCCATTTAGAGACATTTTGTGCAGCTGCCAAAATGATGAGTGATGTCACATTAGCCTCAGAGTTACCAAAAAACAATTCAATTTTGTCACCATACAGACTCATAAAAGAACACCCATGATAGACTAATTTTTTTTGTTATTTTTTCCTCACAAATAAGACTGTTAATACTTCATTAAAATGAAACGAGTATATCTGTAGGTAAGATGCTTCAGCTTTAACCACTCTGAGGGTTTTTAAATGTAGCTGCAAAGTCTATGTAAAAATAAGGAGACTAATTCCTCTCCACTGGAATGGGGCTGGCCACTATGACTTACTGCTAAGGGAAAAAACATGGCAGAAGTGTTCCTTCCAGGGCTATGTTAGAAAAGGTGATGAAGCGTCTTCCTCACTCTCCTCTAGGGACACTTACCCTTGGAACCCAGCCACATGTCGTGAGGAAACTAGGCCACATGTGGGTCTTAGAGCCAAAGAGTGTCCCAGCCAGCCACCAGCATCAACCACCAGATGTGCTTGAATGAGCTACAGAGGATGCCAGCTCCCGGCCCTTGAGGTGAACGACAGCTGTGTGAAGTAGAGACCAGCTGTCCCTGCGAGTCTGCCCAAGTTGCAGATTCATGAGCAAAATGGCTATGGTTGTTGTTTTAAGCCAGTAAATTTTGGGGCAGTTTGTTGCATAGCAATATGTAACTAGAAAAATCCATAATATTTTATAATAAAAATTGGGCAAAATTTTTCACCAGTAAATTTATATAGGAAATATATATTATTGCCAATAGAGCGTAAGTCATTTGTTGTTGGAAAAATACCAGTAGTAGTTAGCATGTATAGTAGTAGTTGTAGTGAAAATAGACACATCTATGAACCAACCTATTTACTAAGTAGTAGACACACAAGACTTCATAGAATTCTTATGACAACCTTAAGAAGAAAGTTATCCCTTGGTTATAATCAAGATAACTAAAGTGAGCTAGGGAATGGACAAAGAAGCCTTCATCCCTATGGAAACACTCTATGAGGGAGGAAGGATGAAGAGAAAATGAAGATAGTGGTGGCCAAGAATCTTAGGAGGTCAGCATGTTTCACTTGGAAAGCAGCTATGGATTAAACCTCTGGCTCTGCCAACTACCAGCTTTGTGATCTTGAGAAACAACTTAAAAATGACTTGCCCAAGGTCACACAGTAAGGCTTAGCTGAGATTAAACCTGCTACCTCCTGCCACAGCCTTCTGTGTTTCTTCAACTATAATTGTGTCCTTTTAAAAACATCTTTAAAATTTGCTACAGAGAGCAGCAAGCTAAATTGGTTCATTTATTTATCTCCTTTATTCCTGTATTGAACTGAAAAATTACAAAACCTAATCGCACATTGAGAAGAACGTGTCTGGCGAGTGTGCAGCACTGAGTACACGTGAAACAGCCCTGGGTGAAGGAACATGCCAGGTGAATGACCGATTCACCCTTTAAACTTGTTTCCACATGAACCGTTTAGATGCTGGAGGTTTCTATTAATGTATGTCAAATGGCAGAGAAATCGCAGGGACATGAGAGCCAGGAATGGATTGTGAGGTGATTGCAATATAATTTTAAGTCCACTCTTTAAGAAGCATTTGTATTGCTGAAATAACAGTTGACAGTGGCACAAAGGAAATAAATCACATGATCTTTATTCTGCATCATATGATTGGCTTCTTATACCATTAAGTTAGCAGGGGATTTTATTTTTTTATAACTCTCCTTTGTAGCAATGACAGCCTCATAGGGTGGCAGATAGATCCTGCCAGACAGGAGTGTACCACTGCTGAGGAAACTGGATAAGTTAGTTGGACTGTAAACACACACCACATCTCTGTGTCCTAACGCAGCTCCAATTGAGGAAAATGATTTTCTCAAAGGTCATCAGACTGGCAAATACGCCAATCAGCTTGCAAAGTGTGGTAAAAGTGTGAAGCCCTTTCCACCTCAGGGCTGGAAGGAGAAAAGGGCTCAATGCTGACAGTAGATAGTGTTAAAAGGCTAAATGCACTCAATGTATTTGGCTGCATCGTTTAGTTTCAAGGTGTATTAAAAAGGAGTTGAATTTTCTAAGGTACCCTGACTGAAAGTTAAATTTTTAAATGTTGTATGAAGACTGATTTACTTAGTTGGGTACTACATAAATAATAAAAGCATTATCTGATGATTTCCTCCTCTCCCACCTGCCCAACAGTATCTTTGGGCTGTGAAGGAGGGAATATACAGTAATATTTACATTTAGTGTTTCTTTTGTTGGTCTGGGCAGACATTACATAGAAGACGGTCCAGTTTCTCTTTGGTTTAGTGTGTGTGCTTGCCTCTCAAATACTCAAATAATATTAATAGTATGTAAAGGTCCTTTCAGCAAAGTCTTGGTGAAATAAATGTCTCTTGGTAATAGAAGATATTTACCTGGGTATTTTTTTTTATTTGGTGGAGGAGAAACACTTTTACATTAATGTTACAATTAACTTGTAACCCAAGTTAATTCCTTCCTTATGCTCACAAAGTTAGGGTGTTGCTGATAAAAAAACAACAACACATTTCACTCTGACTTTCTGTAAAAAAATGTACATGTATATTAAGCAATAATCTAAGTCAAATTATTAACTAATAGTAAAGAGCATAGGAGATGCAGATTGCAGGCAGAAAACATAAAATTTATAATATAAGCTATTGTGACAGAGTCTAAAACTAAACATACAAGTATGCAGAGAACTCAGGTAATAGTACTGAAAACCAAAGGACAAGATGAGGTTTGGCAGATAATGAAAGTTGGCGAACCAAGCCAATATTTGTGAGTATAATAAGTGGGTACAAGGGGGAAGAAGCATTTCTCTCTAACCCAAAAATATTATGTCCCAAGCTTTATTTCTGAAGTCTCCTTTTAATGTGGTCACATTCTTCACTTGCACCTCCTCTTTGGAAAATCTATGGTGGCGTTGCTGAGTTTTTCTCCAGACTTGTCTCTGGTGATTTCCATGACTCTAATATGAGGGAGAGGGGCATCAAAATATACAATTTGATCTCTGTGTAACTTTTATGTCCCTTATATAATTCTCTAGATCCTTAAAGGCTTTAGAGCTTGGACCAACAACAATGCTTAGATCCCACCGCAGCTCATTCAGAAGAAAAGTGCAAGATGGAAAGAATTCAGTGTTTAAATTCCAAGTATGAGGTTCTGACACTGATTGAGAATCTACTCTGTAAAAGTGTGGCACGAGGTGCTGGCCATAGAGGAATAGATAAGACAGAATCTTCATCATCTCCAAGGTGAAGTAGGAGGCACAAACAGGCTACCCCATGACAATGCTGAAAGTGGTAAATGCTATCCTGGTTGAGGTTCTGGTCACTCTATGGCGGAATGTTGGTGGAGGTTTCAGAGAAGAGGTGACACAAATGGAAGAGCTGACATTTCCTGAGAGCTTACTACAGGCCAAACATTGTGCTGACTGCTTTACAACCATGATCTTACTTCACCTTCTCAATAACCTATGAAAAGGGATTAACCCCATTTTAGAGATAAGGGCATTGAGGCTTGGAGATGCTACATCATTCATCCAACATTTTGTAGCAAATGAATGGCATAGCCAACTGTTTAACCACAGCCTGCTAACTTCTCTGCTCATAAAGTTGTCATATCCAGCTTTGGAGTGACAGGACCACAAAACAACAAACAGAAATTTTCAAACAGACCATGAAATACCCAAAATTTTATAAAGTTTTTTTATACAACAGAAATATAACCAATAACACTTGCCCAAAGACAATTTGTCATAAGATAAGGAACCTTGCTTTATGAATTGGCGATATTCTAAAAGAGATCCATGTGAATGACGTTTTTGAAAATAGTATTACTTTTAAAAAATTAACTTTATTGAGATCTACTTTGCAGTTATTTCCTGGCCCAAACCCTAACCATGGGCAAGCATTGCTCTGCTTTCTGCCAGTCTAGATAAGCTGTGCCTTTTCTAGAATTTCAAGAAAAGGGAAAATCATGCAGGATGTACTTTTTATGTTGGGACTCTGCTTTTTGAGATTCAATCCATGACAATGCAATTGCTCCTTTTTCCTGTTGAGTAGTATCCCTTTGTATGTCTACACCATAATTTGTCTATTCATTTTTTTGATGGACAATTGTATTATTTTCAGTATTTGTTTGAAAATAGATGGCATATAGGAACTCACTGTTCAAAAGAATGCTGCCATGAATTATCCCATTATCCGTTTTTCAAAGTTTGTAGAGCCCACCTCTACTTTGGTCTTGGACATGTTGGGTCTTAGATTCCAGATCCCACAACTGTATAACTCTGCTGATCAAGTGCCTTTAAATTTTGACTCATAGCCTCTGTTTCTGTCTGGTGATTATCCAATTTTGACCCATGATTTTTGGTGTGAGTTCAAAGAACCCCATCTATCTAAAGTGATCTATAATAATATCCCAATCTGGTCATCTTGAGTTGAAGGCTTGAGAGTAGCAGTGAGCACAGCACAGGTCAAATCTCTGGAATTATCTGTCAGCTCTTCCTTCCCCTCAGATTTCCAGAATTAATAGAATTCTAGATTTGAATTAGTCATATCTCCCACAGTCAATGAAGACATGTTGGATTAGTAGAGAAGAAAATGCAATGCATGAGAGGTGAAGAAATATCTTTATTATCACATTCGTTGATTATGGAAGGTAAATGAGTCTAAAAAAAAAAACCAGTGTGGGTCTGCAATGCTAGCTGTATAATAAAGATGCTGTAGAGTGGTGGTTTCTTTGGCATACCCTCTGATCAAAGGCTGTGTCTTATAGATGAAGGGTTACAACCTCTGGTTTTAAGCCAAACCCTTCCATTAGATCCACAATGGCGATATCTGGAAAGTGGCTTAAATGAAGTGCTGTCTGTCTGCAGAGAAGAAGTGATAATCTGCAGAATCCTTTGATGTTTCATGCTCTCCATCATTACTGGCATGTTGGGCTGGACTGCATGGAAATGAGCTGAACCCCAGCAAAAGGATCTTGAAGTAGGTCAGACATTTATCATTGGTAATAGACAGGAAACTCACTTTTTATTTGGTCTTATTTTTTTCCCCAGGTAGCAAGTTCCATTGAACTTGAAGTGACCCATGATTATAATAGCTATTTTATCTTCCAACTGGGGAGGAGGAGGAGTTGGGGCCAGGACATTTACTGCCTTCCCTAAGGGCCTTCAAAGATCCTTTACAAACCATATCCTCTAAAATATCTACCTAACTGATTTAGGCCTCACCTACCACAATCCAAGTGTGATATAGTATCCATTCATTAACCCACTTAATACTCAAAGCCCTTTTTTATATTTAGTATATTTAAGGGGAAAGTTACCTTATTTCCAAGTGTAGTTTTAAATGTGTGTGTGTGTGTGTGTGTGTGTGTGTGTGTGTGTGTGTATAATCTTAATCCAGAGGTTGGTTAATTTAAACCACAAGTTCTTACACTGCAGGAACCATCTCTGCACATCACCTGTGCTAAATTCGGTATTTAGTGCTTGAGCACCTGAAGGGCAATGTGGTAGTTGCAGTTTTCATGTCAATGTCAGACTGTAGAGGTCAAATTTTAGTTCTACCTCTCGCTAGCTCTGCAACCTCAGGCAATTTGCTGAATCTCCTTGTGCCTCAGGTTTAGCATCTGTGAAATGAGAATGATAATGTAATAATAGTAACTATCTTATAAGGTCATTGTGAAGATAAAACAAGATAACAAACGACTGCCACAGAGGAAGGCTTAATAAATATTAGTAACTATTATTGTCTTATTAGACCTTATGGAGTCCAAAACAAATAAGTGTTAGTTTTGTGCTCCTTGTGTAAAACAAAACAAAACAAAACAAACAAACAAACAAACAAAAAACAAAGTGGTTGGGGGATGGGGTGGTAAGGGCTACTTAGAAATAAACAAGGAGAATATCAGGCAATATTCACTATCCATATTTTACACGGATGTAAGGTAGGTTTAAATGATGTGTCACATACTCATGGGCAGCATAAGGCAGTGTTAATTGTGCAGAGCAGTCATTTATTGTAACAGCAGTTAGAACAGTGTTGGGTTCATCAATTGCTCAGAGCAGGGAGATATGAGCTGAGTTTTCAAAGTTGGGGAAGCAATAGAAAGGTGGTTATTGTCTTACACTTACCTAGTCACTTAATCACACAATGAAACATTCAAATATTAATTCAATTATTATAAGGTGGGCATTTTTATGCACAGTGTCTAAGTATTTGCTGTAGGAGCTAATTTGAAACTATGTGGGAAAACAGCATATCCAAAATACCAAACAAACAAAAAACACTGGGAGAATTTTGCTCTTAGAGTTGACTGAGTCCATCATCAGGGAGCAATGCATTTGAAGAGTGTTCCCCACCATGGCAAGATGGAAAAGCAATTTAGAAACAGGATGGTCATATTTTAAGGCTTTTATGACTAAACAGACTTCACTTTTTGTTTTTCCAGTGCAAAGGTTATTTCCTAAAACGTTCCTGAATGAATCCAGCAGACTACTTCTTCCTCTTGCAACGGAAATACACATCATCTATAGTGGATCCCCATTTAATACAGGGCTTTCTGAAAATCTGAAAATGAGAGTGGAGGATTAGATCCATTTTTCTCATAAATTATAGTCCAGTATCAGAATGCTGCAGATCATAAATACAAATGAAAGTGTTATTTATATCAAGGGAAATTACCAAAGAGAGGTTTATAATGTCATAATGGATCAGAGTTATATTTATAACTGTCCAGTGAAGGACTCCTCTTGAACTGGACCAAGTGAACATTTTATCTATCATAAACCAAGCCTAACCAGTTTATTGTTTCCATAAACACATAAAGTGTAAAGAATATGCTTAGAGAATTTTAATAATTAAAATTAATATATATATAAGGCCTTTGGTTGATTGTGGCATAAGGACCTTGTTTCTTTGGATTTAACAAATTAGTAACAGAAATGATGACTATTACATCTTCTATTTTTGAGTAATCTACAACAGAGATTGGCAAACTTTTTCTGTGAAAGGCCAGAGAGTAAAACACTTTTGGTTTTTTGGGCCATAAGGTCCCTGTTGCAATTGCTCAAAGTATGCCCGTGTTCAAATAAAACATTATTTGCAAAAGCAGGTTGTGGGACAGATTTGGTGCTCAGGTTTTAGTTTGTCTACCACTCTCAGTCTATGAAAGTCTCTGAAAAGACAGAGTCTGCTTTTTACTAATTGTCGGTTTCTGATCTGCCTTGCAGCTTTTGGTCTTTGATTTTACAGTACATATCACCCTGATTAAAATAATATAGGAAAAACAAAATTGGAAGGGACCTAGTTCTGTTTCTACATCTTCTTAGCAGTGGGTCACAGCATATGAAGAGTCATTCTTTGGGTGAGGCATAATGTTAGGAGTGAGGGATACAGAGTCAAAAAAACCACAGCCCCTTTGTTTTCTACACCTTAAAAAACATTACCAAAAGAGTGGGCCTAACCAGGGAGGTAAAAAATAGATAAAAAATGACAAATGTTCTAGAGGGCTATAAACCATAGGGTTAGAAAGCAGGGGAAACAACAAATAGAATATACTATTCTGGAAACTTAAAGAAATAATAAATGTGAACAGGGGTATTACTCTGGAAAGTTTGTGATTAGATTTGTCTCTTTATATACAGTGGCAAGTAAGCTCACTTATCCAATATATTTTGGCTTATCCTATTTTCTTTAGAGATACTTTCTCATATGTGGCAGGGGCAGTGTAAATATAGTTCCCAGTGAGGCAGGCAAGGGCAGGAATTTATCTTCAGAATTGAGATTTCAAACAGGATTAAATCCATTCTGGGGCATATGCACCAAAACCTCCTCCCTCCTGATTTTATGCAATCTGCTTTGTGATTCAACTCACTGTCTATCAATCAGATGCAGTAACTTGAAGCCCTTTCCATTCTGCTTGGTCTCCGAGGTAGACACCCTAAATATCAACCCATGGGACAATAAAGCAGAAGCACTATCTTCCCAGCATGGAGGAAAGTCCATTTTCAGGCTTTCTTATTTTCCCCAGACATAAGCTAAACTTTCATGAGAATGGTGAAAACTATGACACTGCCCTCCTAAGTACTACAGAAATGGTATGTGGCTATTAATGGGGGTAGAGAACTTAGGAAAAATTCAACACTGATAAAATTACATTGGTTCTTCATTAAATCTCAGCGAACTTCCTAGGCAATAAAGCATATTGCTTTTACTGTGCTGTTACTTATGAAAACTAAATTGCACAAAAAACTATTAAATGGGTTTAGTGTCGGGGGCTGGCTGTAGCCCAGTGGATAGGGCGCTGGTTCACCACATGGGAGGCCCTGGGTTCAGTTCCCGGGGATGTCTCCAAAGCGGGCAGATGGCCTTGAGAAGAGCGAGCCGCCGTGGGCGGGGCAAAAAAAGCCACCACAGGCAGGGCAAGTCACCTGCGAACGGAAGCGACCCACCCCCGAACGGAGCAGAGCCGCCTGCGCGGTGACCTGACTTGGCGCTTCGCCGCAGCAGGGGGAGACAGAGTGGACACAGAAGAACGCAGAGAAATGAACACAGCAAGAGCAAGCATAAAGGGGGGGATATGTAACCAAAAAATAAAATAAATAAAATAAAAAGCTTTAAAAAAAAATGGGTTTAGTGTCATTCCACAAAGAACAACATTGACTGAGGCTTTATGGTTTCCCGGACATTATGGGAGGCTGGCTCATGGAATCCTTGCAGCAGCTCAGGACAGGTCTACTCTCCTTACTTGACTGATGAACAAAGTGAGGCTCAGAGAGGCAAGCATGACCTCACCGAATTTTAGATCACCTACTACAACCCTATGGCTCTACAGAAGAGTGAAATAAGGTCCAGAAGGTTCTGAAGGATGAAGTCACTCACTGGGTCAAGAGGCCGGAGGGTTATATCACAAAGCCAGGGAGGTACCGATTCTAGCCCAGGCTCTTTACTCTGTTTCCCAACGTTTCTCTGCTTTGTGCTCATATGCCAACTTAAAATAAAAGAGACAAAATGAGATAATGAAATCCATCAACTGACAGCTCAAAGTAAACCAGCCGCATTAAAAGCAAAGCCTTTCAAGAGGCAAAGGACACCAGGTGCAAGGAGGTGGCTTAAAATAAAAGCTTGAAAGGCCTTGTCAGTGGAATGTTAAGCTCTGGGCATCCTGCTGTTCTCCCATTAACATCCATTCCTGTGCTGTTCCCTCTTGGGTCTTGGATAAAATCATAATTTTGTATATGTTTTCTAGGGTTACTAATTAAGCACTGACATTTTCTTTGGATATAGACAACTTTAGGTGCTTGGAGATTTTGCTATTGGTTTGTCATACACAAGAACATAGATGGTTTTCGAGATAATAGACAATCACAATTTAGTATTCACATAACCTGTGCTACCAAAATCTACATTTTTTTTTGCCAACACTGAGTTTGGTTAGTCATTGTATACATTTAAATATGCCATTTCTGAATTGAACATCTTATTCATTTATATTCCCAAGACCTGGAACACTGCCTGGCATAGAAGCAGTGCTCAGAAAATTTTCTTCATGTAATTAATGCAAAAGAATTCCCCCTTTTCTCTTGTGAAATAGAAAAGGATATCACCAATTTGTAACAATAATAATATGAATGAACATATTCAGCATTTCTGAATACTTATTATGGCCAGGAATTGTTCTGAGGGATATACCCAAACCTACCCTTTTAATTCTCATAAAAAGATACTATCATTCCTATTTTACAGACAGAGAAATTAAATAACTGCAACATGGTACCAAAAATAGCAAGTACAGGTTACAAGGCCAGGGTGCAAACCAGAAAGTCTGGCCCATGAATCCACACTCCTAACAATGATACAGTGAGTTTTATTTTCACTTTGCTATGTAATGAATACAACTAAGGCAAAATGGGATTCAAAATTATTTTTATATAATAGGTATTTTGTGCAATAATATTAGCTCTGATATATATCGGCCAGCTATACAGATAGTTAAGGATCAGGTATATTCCTTATTCTAACTTACCTTTCTCCACATAGCAATCATGCAAAAAAAAATTGGAATATCCCCTCCCCCAACCCACACTTGCACCTTTAATTACTGAGAAATATTGCAAAGCACACCTAAGCGTGTACTATAAAACAACTCAGCAAGTTCATTGTCATCTCCAAGGATGATGCCTGGACATTCTGTACAGGAATGTGAAGTTTCCCTTCACTCTGATACATCATCACCCACATATATTCTTTGTGAAAAAGATTGCTAAACACCACATTTAGGTTCATGTGTCAATTCAATTTATATCCAGAAAAACTACTCTATTCCAAAGAAGAGATGAACATAAGCATTTTCCTTCTCACATTTAAGAGAATGGAACTAAAGGGTCCAACAATCTAAAACACCTTCTTTAAAAAAATAAAATAAAATATTGAATGTCTGCTCTGGGTGCAGCACTAGTCTGGACTTAGAGACACATGGCCTCTATCCTTGTGGGTCAGTGGGAGGCAGACTTTAATCAAATGACCACATCCATAAAACACCAAATTACACTTCAGTCAAAAGGAGAAACTTGCTAAAAACCTCCAAAGGAAGAATTTTTACTTAGGATGGCCCATGATGACTCCCTGAGGAAGCAATGCTAGTGCCGGTTGCTGTAGAATGAGTAAAAGAGTCAAGTGGAAGGAGGAGAGAGAACAACGGGCACAAGCAAGGTGAAGCAGAGCAGGATGGGTGAAAGAGTAAAGAAATGAAACACAGCAACAGGGGCTGGGACAGAAAGTCCAAGAGTTTATGGTTGAGATGAGATCATTGAAGGCCTGGTGACCACGTTAAGGAGCTTTGCATTTATCCTGGGATTGGTGGGAAGCCATTGAAAGACTGAGGTTTAGGGATCGGGGTAGCATTTTCCCAAAGTTCATAGTGTTACCAGTATGGACAGGAAACTGACTAAAAGGAGGTGGATCAGTCATGAGGCATCAAACTTTATTTCACGTTCCACAGTCCTCATGCAAATGTATATAAGTCAAAATTCACATAAAATACTAATATGGTATAGTGATTCTATATTTTTAAATTCAAATTTTGATTACTTAACATTATTCCTGTTATATTGAGAAATACCCGATTTGTAAATGAAAATGAGCAGGTATTAAGTTTTGGAATTAAAATAGAAGACACAGCGATGTGAAAATTTGTTTAAAACAACAACAAAAATAAAAAAATAAAAAAATAAAAGAACAAATCCAACAAGCAAGAATAAAGAAACGATGAAAAAGAAAAAGAAACCACACAGGATGTTAGCTGTTTAGAATGACATATGAAGAAAATACACATTTGGCTTTTTTGGGGGAAAAATAATTCTTTTACTCTGTATGGATTCCTAGAAGCTCCTATTTTCAAAAAGTCTCAGCAACTAGTAAGAAAAATACTACCTAAAAGGCTTAAGAGTGCCAATATATGACACAGGTGTGAGGGAAAATAGCAGGTGTGGTTGATAACTCCTTACATGTCGCTCAGGGAAACTGAAATCATGATTGATCCTTGGCCAACTCCTCTAAATATGGCCCTGAGAAGGTTCTTTATACTAACGGTTGACTATTTTATTGTAATACCTGGAATGAGGTACCAGGCCTTACTAGTTGTCAGGATTGCTTTGCACAAAT
>PVKH010021794.1:0-14257 GCA_004027955.1 Chaetophractus vellerosus | reverse complement strand
TGAAATTAAAAAAAAAAAAAAAGAAAACAAAAACTATAAAAATCAGGAAAATTTAGAAAGAAAATATTTTGTTTGATTCAAAAAGAATTTTATATGTGTCCAGTACATTTAATTGAGAAATGTATATATTTATTCATCTGTGTTTACTTTTTAGTTTTTAATTGTTTATATTTTTCAATTATTAAATGTACAAAATAAAAAAAATTTTAAAAACCAGTAATATCTCAATTATGAAAAAAGTAATAGAATTTAAACACCACAGAGGGGAATAGATATAGCTCAAGTGGTTGAATACCTGCTTCCCACATAAAAGTTCTGGGGTTCAATCCCTGGTACCTCCTAAAAACAAACAAGTGAAAAAAACAACTCTCATTGGGGAGTAGAGGTAACTCAGTGGTTGAATGCCTACTTCCCATGTACGAGGTCCTGAATTCAACCCCCAGTACTGCTTAAAAATAAACAAACACCATAGCAATTTGATACCCATTATCACCCATTAAAAAAAAAAAAAAAGACAAACTCTTCTTTATAGACAGAATTTTATCTTTTCCTTTTTCCTCTTGTATTTGTAAAATCCATTGCACTTCTCCACACACAATTTTTTTTCAATGAAAAACAGTGTTTATTTTCTATGAAGGAACGTACAGAACCCTGATCATCACACCACTCTTTTCATACACATCAAAGCAAGCCACCAAAAAGCGAGTGGGGGATAAGGAGAGAGTGACAGAATAAGAAGGAACATGGAGAAAAATGTCCAAAAGGATATGGTAGTTCATGTACAAGGGCATTAGAGCCTTCACTGCTCAATCTGAAGAAGGATTCCTGCTGTTTTTAAGTCTGCCCGAAACAGGGCTAGCAGGGCTCTCATGCCAGGTCATAACCACCCTCAAGAAATTGCAAATAACTACAAGGTGTCAGAGGTGGCCTCAGAAGAGAGGTGAATTAAAACTACTCTTCAATCCTCGGGAGATTACTCAGAAAAACCCCTTAGTTGCCAAAGGTCCCCCACAGATCGCAGTCAGCCAAAGCTCAAAGCCACACAATTTTATTTTAATGTAATATATTTTTATCCTTGAAAGGCTTTTATTGATTTTATTGATATTCTTTTCTGCAAAAAATATGCATATGAATTAAAATGAAGAAAGATTATTCCCTATGACCATCAGATTATAGATGCTAAATTTCTTCTGGATTTTACCATTACAATTATTATTGGTACAGAGTTGATCAAAATGACAAATATGTTACAAATAATGATAAAAATTATTATGTATGAAAAAATATTGTATCTTTTAATGAGATGGATGAGCTTGTGATTTTATTATTACATGTATTTGTGGATAAATATTACCTTAATCTTTATCCTTTTAGTGGAGCTATGTATCTTCAAAACTTTAACTTAGTTTATTTCTTCCAGAATCATTGCCTTCCCAAACAAGATATTAGTCAAGCAGAGATTTCATCCACTTCCAACCATGGTGTTGGACCTGTCTTTCCTCGACTTCAATAGAACAGCTAGAGAGGTTTACGCCCTGTCAGGCAGGGACTACTGCCCTAAGGGCAGGAAATAACTACAGAAGAATGACCATCACCCCTCAGCAACCCCTTAAAAATAAGGGCGTGAACTCTCTAAGGGGCGAGTTGAGGCAGGTTAGTACAGGGACACAAGGAGATGACGAGCCACAACATGGCTGACAGATAATATGTCCGCAAGACCCCGCTGAGACCGAGGTCCCAGTTGAGGATAATTTTAAACAGGCCTCCCCATTGGTCCCAGATAACCCCACACAAAAGGCCATATCATTGGTCCCCATCATTGGTGGGGTAACCAATAACAGCTGGGGCCCTCCTCTTAGCATTAGCAAGGGAGGAGTAATTAATAGTTTAATAAAGCCAAATCGCTCTTTCTGCCTAGAGGAGCCCACATCAAATCTCGGTGCATATTTTCATCCTTCTCTCCCATTTCTCAGCAAGCTTTGTTCTTTCCCACCATTTCTCAATAAATTCTTTTCACTGGCCTAAAAAAAAAAAAAAAAAAGTTTCAAACGTCTGCGAAGGGTGAAGTAAAGGATCAACGCTGCAAGCAAGGAACACTTTCATTAAAAATCAAAGCTGTTAAAAGAATAGACTATTGCAAATATTCTCGCTGTCCTGATTTTGTGATTATCAGGGTAGGCTAAACATTCACTATATTAGAAACCACGCATGTGTCCCCAGACCTAGTTTTTCTCCCTTGGTCTGGCTTATAGAATGCTGGTGATAAACCAAACCTGATTTATTATATGACCATCCTGTACAGGAAATGACTGTAACTCTAGATATCTTTGGTCAACCTTAAGAGACATAGCAGGAGAGTGATGTGGCTCAAATGGTTGGGCGTCCATCTCCCATATGGAGGGACCTGGGTTTGATCCCTGGGACCTCCCAGTAAAAATTAAAAAAAAGAAAAATACAGAAGGCACATGGGCTTCCATGCCCCCCACACTCGGGTGCGCCGCTAGGCCCGCTGAACCATGCAGCAAGATGATGACATAACAGAACAGTGAGTTGCCTCTTCTCTTGAGAGACTCCTTGTTGCTCAAATGTGGCCTCTCTCTAAGCCAAACACAACATATGAATGCATTACCTACCTCCCAGCGTGGGACATGACTCTGGGGAAGAGCCTCCCTGGCAACGAGGGATTACTAACAAGTGCCAACGGGCAATACGACTGGAAAAACACTTCAAATAAAAGGGGGAAACGGTAAAGACAAATGAGTTCATAGGGCTAAGAGACTTCAAAGTGAGTCGGGAGGTCATCCCAGAGGTAACACTTATGAAGATCCCAGTAGGATCTCATAGGCATCCAATGTGGATATCACCCCAAACAGAGGGGCTCCTGAGGGCTCTGGAGACATCCAGGTCCTATATCAGGGCAGGTAGCCCCAGAGTTTGGTGGCTTATCAGTGGGCCCTAATTTGGAACCCTTGCTCCTGAGAGTGACAAGAGTCTGACCGAAATATGTCTTCCCTGCACATGGTCCATCTGTCTCTTCTATTGAAACCTATATGTGATGCCAGAGTTTTAGGTGTACTTCCAGAGAGCAGAGTCTACCAGCTGTCCATGTGCCAGCCGGGTCCAAAAGCTCGGTGGCGCTGCAACTCCCACACTACAACTCAATGGACTCACCCAGGACACCTAGTGGGGAGATGATGATGGACAAGAGCTATCCCAGGGAATGGAGAGAGTCTGCAGCTGCAGGCAGGATAATCCAATCCATCTTATCCATGGGATATAAGCCCCCTCTCACTTGGAGGTGTAGGGGACATCACCATCCCAGACTCCTCAGGATGGGAGGAAGAGCTATGGACTAGAGTGGACTTACTGGTATCCTGTTATAGACTTATTGTGATTCACATAATGGAAGAAATTACAACATTGATGTGGAGCCAGTGGCCACTGGACGCTTGGGGACAGGAAGAGGGAAAAGCAGTTGTAATACAGGGGCTTTTTCGGGACTTGGGAATTATCCTGAGTGACACCGCAATGACAGATATAGGCCATTTTATATCATCATATAACATGCAGAACTGTGTGGCAGAGACTGTGGTCTACAATGTGAACTATGATCCATGCTTAGTGGCAAAGCCCCAAAATATGTATCTATTGCAGGTGATGTGCCACGCTAATGAAGAATGTATACGTGGGAGTGGGAGGTGTGGGAGGTGGGGCATATGGGTACCCCTAAAATTTTTGTGTAACATTTATGTAATTGATGTATCTTTAAAAACAAAAATTTAAAAAAAAAGAAGAGTGACACAAGGGAGAGTCAAGATGAGACGCACCAAGAAAACAGGAACTAATGTGGTGCAGGTGGTAGGATGCCTCTCTCTCCCACTTCGGAGGTACTGAGGATCAAATCCCAGTGAAGACAGGAAAAGGATGAGAAGAGAGGGCAGGAAATGGACACAGAAAGTTGTCCAACAAATGGACGCAAAAACGGGGGTAGGGGGTGTAAAAATGGATTAAAAGTAAATAAATAATTCAATCTTTTTTTAAAAGTATAGGGTAGTAAGATATAGTCTGTAGTTAGCAGTAGCACTTTGACGAAGCTCTTTCATAATTTGTTAAATATTTCACAACAATGCAAAGTATTTGTGGCGGGGTGATGTACAGGAGCTCTGTATGATGTTATGCTTGTTTGTTTTGTAAGTTCACGATGTTTACTAAACACTTATTGTTTATGTATGTTCGTGTATGAATGATACACTTCAATAAATTGTTTTTAAAATGAAAGAAAAAAGAGTAGACTGATGCTTATTTACAAATAAGACTGGATGAAAGGGGTAGTCTGTGGACATAAATGCCAAGTGAAAGGAAACTAGAGAATAATCTAGGGGATATGTAACAGTGATTTCAGTGATACATGAACATTGTGGTTAATAGTATAAACATAAGAATGATCATCTTTTACAAAGCATTAAGACTATGGTAATACATGGGAAAATTAACAACTAATGTAACTTTTGGATGATAGTTAACAGTAATACTGGATTATTTTTGCAGCAATCACAAAGAAGATAAATAAATTCTAAGAGGTATAAGGGGATATGGGATTTTCCTTTTGCAGTAATGAAAACATTCTAAAATTGACTGAAGTGATGAAAGCACAATTCTGTGATGAAAATATAAGAGCCACTGAGTGTACACTTAGAATGGACTGTACAAAACATGGGGCTGTGTAACACAGGGAATCCAGTCGTAGAAGATGGACTGTGGTTAAGAGAAAAATATGAGAACATTCTCTCATGAACTATAACAAATATTTAATACCAATACATGTGCTCGCTTTGGCAGCACATATACTAAAATACTAAAACGGGGTGCCAATAATCAGGTGAGTTGGGTGAAAAATACACCAAACGTAAGATTTGGGCTATAGTTAGTTCATAGTTTGTAACAAATGTTTCAATGCAAGGTGTTGGTAGTGGGGTGATGTATGGGAGAGCCCTGGATGATGATATACATGTTTGCTTTATAAGTTCACAACTTTTACTATACATTTGCTTTCATGTATGTGCATGTATGTATACTTCAACATAATTTTATTTTAAAAAAAGAACTATAGGGAACCAGCTGTGGCTCAATTGGTAGAGCCCTGGTTTACCACATGGGAGGCCCTGGGTTCGGTTCCCAGGGCCTCCTCAAGAGGGCAGGCCACCTAGAGAAGGCAAGCCGCCGCGAGCGGGCAGGCCGCTGCGTGGTGAGCTGACTCGGCGGGATGCCACGGCAGGGGGAGACAAGCAGACACAGAAGAACACAAAGGCAAAAATGAACACAGCAAGAAGAAGCAACAGTGGAGGGGGATATATAAATAAATAAATAATAAATCTTTAAAAAAAAAAAAAAAGAACTATAGGAAAATATTATGAACAATTATACACCAAACTAAATAATCCAGAAGAAAAATGGGAAAATTCCTGAAGATATAAATTATACAAGAAACTCAAGAAATAGAAAACATCAACAAACCTATAACACATATAGATACTGAATCAATAATCAAAACCTTCAACCAAAGAAAAGTCCAGAATCAGAAGGCTTCACTGATGAATTCCAGCATTTAAGGGGCAATTAAGATCAATCCTTCTCAAACTGCCAAGAATTCAAAAGGAAGGAACACTTCCTAATTCATTCTATGAGTGCAGCATTACTCTGACACCAAGGCCAGGTAGAGACATCACTAGAAAAGAAAATTATAGACCAATTTCCCTCATGAATATGGATGCAAAAATCCTTAAAAATAATACTAGCAACTTGACTCCAAGAAGTGGGATTCAACACAGAAATACAAGGGTAGTTCAACATACAAAAATCCATCAATGTAATATACTATATAAATAGAATGAAGGAAAAAAGCACACAATTATCTCAATAGATGCAGAAAAAGCATTCAACAAAACCCAGCACTGTGTCTTGACAAAAACACTCAGAAAACTATGAAAAGAAGGGAATTTTCTCAATACAATAAAAATAATTTATGAAAAACCCACAGTTAAGATCATACTTCATGGTGAATGGTATAAAGCTTTCCCCCTATTGTACTAGAAATTCTTGCCTCAGCAATTAGGCAATAAAAAGAAAAAGGCATCCAAACTGGAAAGAAAGAAGTAAAACTAAATCTATGTGCAGACAACATGATCTTATGCAGAAGACCCAAAGGAAATCTTAAGAAAATGATTAAAGCTAATAAGTGAATTCAGCAAAGTAGCAGGGTGCAAGATCAACACACACCCACATACACTAAGAATTATGTTCCTATACAAAGAACAATCCAAACAGGAAACTTAAAAAACAACTAAATTTACAATAGCATCCAAAAAAATAAAATATCTAAGGAATGAATTCCATTAAGCATATCAAAGACTTGTATACTGAAAACAACAAAGCACTGCTGAAAGAAATAAAAGAATCAAATTATACTGCAAAGTGAGAGTAAACTAAACAGCATGGTAGTGGCACAAAGATAGACAAATATATCAGTAGAACAGAAATGAAAATCAGACATGAAAATATGAAGGGGTAAGGTGGGATAAAAACAACATAAAGAGAGGAAATGGGGGAATATGGGAGCAGAGAACATGTATGCTATTGAACTAAGTTGGTATCTTTTTAAATTAGTGGCTTATAGATGTAGGTTATGTAATATAAACCCCAGCGTAAGCATAAAGTATTTTTTAAATATATACAAACAAAAATGAGAAAGGGATCAGTCAAATATATCACCAAAAAACAATTATACAGAAAAGGAGGTTGCAATAAAAGGAGAGAAGGAAAAAAAAAAAAAAAAACTTAAAACATATAAAAACTAAAGGACAAAATGGCTGAAGTACTACTGCCTTTACAATAGTAACACTGAATGCTAATGGATTAAACTCCTCAATCAAAAGACAGATTGGTAGAATGATAAAAGATTTAAAAAAAAAAAAACACACAATCTAACTATATGTTGTTTACAAGAGACTCACCTTAGACTCAAGAGACTTACCTTAGACTCAAAGACACATATAGGTGGGAAAAAGGTATTCCATACAAATAGTAACCAAAAAAAGAGCTGGAATTGGTAAACTAGTATCTAGAACAAATTACACACACATATTTTCCCTTTTCTTATTCTGAATTCTATACTGCCAGTAACTCTTTAAAAAGAAAATCTCAGAATAATAAAGGCCAAATTTAGGGAGAGGAATAAAAATCTTCCTTCAGTCTAGGCTAAATGGACTGACTATACAAAGAACTCCACACTCTGAAAGCACACAGATGTCTACACTAGTTCCCAGTGTTCAAACGATACCAGTTATTCAATAGCTTTCTTTTCACATAAGCTGATATGAGAAAGCTCAGTCAGCTCCTCTGAACCTCATAACCCAAGATCCTGGAACACTGATAAAGTACATGAACACTGCTGAGGAAAAATGTAAGGCTTTATCTGGAAAGCAAACTTGACATTTCTCCTAGAGAATAAATCTGGAAATCATCTCTTCTGTTTGACAAGTGATATACTCTACTTATATTTACTTTTCCACTAAAACACAATCCATGATACAAATCTAAAATCAACAACACAGAAAGATTACTTGATAGTTTTAAGTGAACGAGTTAAAAATGTAATTTTAAATACACTCCACCATACCAATTACCAAGTATATACGTCAGTATAGCCTATATTTGTTTCCAGTTGTGAAATTTTTTAAATAGCTGTATGACACAAAATAACATCCCAAATATTACAAGAAAAAACAATTTTTTATATACAAGATTTAACCACAGCATCAAAAATAACAAAAGATATTGATTGAGTACTTGGCCAAACCTTTAGACCTCAAAAAAATTAAATTATTCTTCACTCCCTCGGAAGCTAAATAAAATTACTTTCTACCATCAAACCACATTACTACTGATTCTTCTAGTAACATCTTTTACCAGCTAAGTCTTAACAAATTCTCACCTTCAAAACCAAGAAGTAACATGAATATATTAAAGCCATCAAAATATCTAATGTACTTTTTCTTATTATAGTAACATATCTCCACATTAAATTTAACCATCCTAATATCAAAATTATAAAACAAGGCTATCCCATGACTGATATTAGAAACCCCAACTATTTATAGAACACCTCATTTTAAGAACACAATTTCCCATGTTCAAGTCTACTTGGCAAAGGAGCACAAAGAGTCTAAAATTCCTGTTTCTAAACGTTCTTTTCTGTTGGTGAGGCTACGGTTATAGCAGTGGGGAGAAATCAGAAAGAAGAGAGGCAATGAACTTCGAAAATTAAACAAAAACTTACCCACTTGAAGGATCTAAGGCAATAGCTCTGGGTTGATCCAACTCTTGCCAAAATAAAACTTTTCGTAAAGATCCATCTAAATTAGAAACTTCAATCCGATTAGTTTCAGAATCTGTCCAGTACAATTTTTCTCCAAGCCAATCACATGCCAGCCCATCTGGGGACAATAATCCAGAAACAACAACATTCTGTACACTCTCAGTTTTGTTAAACTCTGTTCGTTTAATGGCTTCTTCGCTTACATCACTCCAGTATATCAAGCCATGACCAAACACAAAGTCCACCGCAGCTGCATCCTCCAAGCCCCCAACTACAATCGTAGCGTTCTCTTTGCCATTTGTAGCATCAACCAATCGCAAGTCCCGTCTGTTTGCATAAAGCAGCAAAGGGGCCGCTAGAACAAAAAAGAAAAATATGTAAGTAAACAGGAAGGAAATGTATTGGTTCTTATAAATTGGGTTTCAACTCAGCATTAGTGAGCAAATACAACCAAAAAATAAGAAAAGATTAAATAAATCTATAGAAGACTATCAAAACCTTTTTATATATAAAATATTTTTGCAGCATCTTAAAAACAAGAAGGGGGTTAATTCCATCAGGTAGTCCTTTTCTTATTGAAATAGTCTATCAGATAAAATTTAAAAGCCTGGCAAGGACAGAGAGCCCCTGGAATACTCACACTATTGGTGGGAAGGGGTAATATGCAGACACTTTGGAGAAAACACTTTGGTGTTTCTTAAAAGGTTAATAACTTACACCTACCATAAAATCCAGCCATTCCAAACATAAGTATTTATGCAAAAGAAATAAGTATATGTCAGCTACAAAGACTTGTACATAAATGTTCATAGCACCTTTATTTATATAACCAAAAACAGAATCAACCCAAATGTCATCAACACTTATAATTAATAAATGGATAAACAAATTGTGATATCCAAACAGAATACTCAGCAATAAAAAGTAATGAACTATGTATACACACAACAACTTGGATGAATCCTAAAATAATTACACTAAGTGAAAAAGAGCCAAACAAAAAAAGAAAATATACTGCATGGTTCTATTTATATAACATCTTAGAAAATGAAAATTAATCTATTGTGACAAAAAGCAGATCAGGGAGGGGTTATCTGGGGATGGAGTGACAGGATGGAGAACATAAGGGAGGGATTATAAAGGGACAAGAGGACATTTTTTGTGGGTGATGACTATGTTATCTTGATTGTAACAATGGTTTCAGAGGTATACACACACGTCAAACCATTACATTTTATACTTTACTTGTATGTTATTTATTATAGATCAATTATATTTGAAATAAAGCTGTTGAATAAAGGGTCTGACAGAGAGTTCTTACAGAAGCTATTTTACTCTGCTGTATATTATTAGAATGGTCTTTGAATAAAACCTAGGATCAAAACTAAGTAAAAAGCCTCCCTTAAAGAACTATTTTTTTTTCTGAATGACTCTTTTTTTTCCCACTAGAAAAGTTGTAGGTTTACAGGAAAATCATGCAGAAAATACTGAGTTCAGGGGCCGGCTCGATAGCCCAGTGGCTAGGGCGCCGGCATACCACATGGGAGGCCCCGGGTTCGATGCCCGGGGACCTCTCCTAGAGGGCAGACCGCCTTGAGAATGGCAAGCCGCCATGGGTGGGCCGGAGCCGCCGTGGGCAGGGCAAGAAGCTGCCACGGACAGGGCAAGAGCCGCCACGGGCAGGGCAGGTCGCCCGCGGATGGAGCACAGCCAGCCACCCGCGAACTGAAAGCCGGCCGTGAACGGGCGCAGAAACCGCCCACAAGCGGGGAAAGCCGCGCCTGCGCAGTGACCACTCTCGGCGCGTCGCCGCAGCGGGGGGAAGGGGAGATATGTAATAAAATAAATAAATCTTTAAAAAAAAAAAAAAAAATACTGAGTTCACATATACCCCTCCTCACGCAGTTTTCCCTATTATTAACAATTTGCATTAATGATATTTTTGTTATAATTAATGAAACAATATAATTATAAGTATACCCTTCATTACAGTTCACAGTCTGTGTTGTACAACGCTCTGGTTTTATTTTTTTAATTTTTATTCTGGTAACATATATACACCTAAAACTTCCCCTTTTAATCACATTCAGATATACAATTCAGTGGTGTGAATTGTACTCACAATGCTGTCCTACTATCACCATTGTCCATTACTAAAAGTTTTCCATCACCCCAAAGAGAAAAAACCCTGTACCAATTAAGCAGTCACTACTCCATTCCCTACACCACACCGGCCTATGGTAACCTGTATTCTGGATTCTGACTGGATGGATTTGCATATTCTAATTGTTTCATATCAACCAGATCATACTTTATTTGTCCATTTCTGTCTGGCTTATTTCACTCAACATGATGTCTTCAAAGTTCATTCATTCTGTCCCATGTATCAGAACTTCATAGTTTTTTAGAGATGAGTAATATTCCAATTTGTGTGTGTATATGCCTATGTATATATATGTACATATCACATTTTGTTTATCCATTCATCAATTGATGGACACTTGGATTGCTTCCATCTTTGGGCAACTGTGAATAATGCCGCTATGAATATTGGTGTGCAAACATCTGTTGGAGCCTGGCTCAATTCTTTTGGACATACACCTTGAAGTAGGATAGTTGGATCATATGGTAATTCTGCACTTAATGTACTAAGGAACAACCAAACTGTTTTCCAGAGTTTGGACCACTTTTTATTCCCACAAATAATTAATGAGTGTTTCTATTATTCCATATCTTCTCCAACACATTTTCTATTTTTAAAATAGTAGCCATTACTCAAAATGGATCAAAGATCTAAATATAAAAGCCAGGACCATAAAGCTACTAGAAGAAAATGTAGGGAAACATCTTCAAGACCTTGTAGTAGGTAGTGGTTTCTTGGACCTTACACCCAAAGCACGTGCAACAACAACAACAAAAAATAGATAAATGGGACATCCTCAAAATTAAACACTTTTGTACCCCACAGGACTTTGTCAAAAGGGTGAAAAGGCAGCCAACTCAATGAGAAAAAATATTTGGAAATCACATAGCTGATATAGGTTTAAAATCCAGGATATATAAAGAGATGTTACAACTCAACAATAAAAAGACAAACGACCCAATTGAAAATTGGACAAGACTTGAATAGACACTTGTCCAAAAAGAAATACAAATGGCAAAACACATGAAGAAATGCTCAACATCACTAATGATTAGGGAAATGCAAATCAAAACTACAATGAGACATCACTTCAAACCTATCAGAATGGCCAATAATAAAAAGACAGAGAACTACAAGTGTTGGAGAGGATGTGGAGAGATGGGAACACTTATTTACTATTGGTAGGAATGCAGAATGGTACAGCCACTGTGGAGGACTGTCTGGCAGTTCCTAAAGAAATTGAATATAGACTTGCCACATGACCCACCAAAACCACTACTGGGTATATACCCAGAAGAACTGAGAGCAGTAACATGAACAGATATCTGCACAGCAATGTTCATAGCGACATTATTCACAATTGCCAAAAGCTGGAAACAACCCAGGTGTCCATTAACAGATGAATGGATAAACAAACTGTGGTCTATTCATACGATGGAATATTATGCAGCTATAAGAAGAAATGAAGTCATAAAGCATATGACAACATGGATGAACCTGAAGGACATTATGTTGAGCGAAGCAAACCAGACACAAAAGGACAAACACTGTATGATTGTGTTACTATGAACCAAATATATTGTGTAACACATTGTGACTCAAAAAAAAAAAAAAAAATTGTATGTACCTAACACAAAGTCCTGAAGTTGCTTCCCTATGTTTTTTCCTAGTTTTATAATCCTTGTTCTTATATTTGATTCATTTTGTATTAATTTTTGTATACCATGTGAAGTAGGGGTCCACTTCTTTTGAATATGGATAACCAGTTTTCTAAGAACCATTTGTTGAGAGATTACTCTTTCCCCATTGAAAGTACTTGACCCCCTTATCAAAAATCAGAGAAGCAGGTGTGGGTCAAGCCACTGGGCTCCCTTCTACCATATGGAAGGTCCAGGGTTCGATTCCCGGGGTCCTGGTGAAGGCAAGCTGGTCCAAGCAATGAGCTGGCCCACGTGGAGTGCTGGCCCGTGCAGGAGTGCTGGCACAACAAAAAGAGACACAGAGGAGAGACAATAAGAGATGCAGCAGACCAGGGAGCTGAGGTGGCACAAGAAATTGAGTGCTTCTCTCCCACTCTGAAGGTCCCAGGATCAGTTCCCAGTGCAGCCCAAAGAGAAGACAAGTAGACACAGAACCACACACAGCAAATGGACAGAGAGAGCAGACAGCGAGCGCAAAACAATAGGGGAGGGGGAATTAATAAATGAATAAATCTTAAAAGAAAAAAAAATCAATTGGCCATAAATGTGAGGGTTTATTTCTGAACCCTCAATTCAATTCCATCGGTCTGTCTGTGCCAGTACAGTGCCATTTTGATTACTTTAGCTTTGTAATAAGTTTTAAAGTCAAGAAGTACAAGTTCTTCAACTTCATTCTTCTTTTTCAAGATGGTTTCAGTTATTCAAGGCCCTTTACCATTCCATATAAAGTTGATGACTGGCTTTTCCATTTCTGTAAAGGCGGCTGTTGGAAATTTGATTCAGATTGCACTGAATCTGTAAATCGCCTTGGCTAGAATTAACATCTTCACAATATTTAGTCTTCCAATCCATAAACACAGAATGTCCCTCCAATTATTTAGGTCCTCTTCGATTTCTTTTAACAATGTTTTGTAGCTTTCCATGTCAAGTCCTTTATATCCTTAAATTTATTCCTAGATGTTTGGCTCTATCGGTTGCTATTATTGATGGAAATTTTTTCTTGATGTCCCTCCTCAAATTGTACATTACTACTGGGCTCTCTCTGCCTAGTGTCTAGAAACACTACTGATTTTTGCATATTGATCTTCTACCCCAACATTTTTCTACATTTCTTTCTTGTGGATTTTTCAGGATTTTCCAAATATGTCATCTGCAAATAGAGAAAGTTTAACTTCTTCCTTTCCAGTATGGTAGTCTTTTATTTACTTTTTCTTACCTAAATTCTCTGGCTAGAACATCCTCAGTGGGTATCCTTGTCTTGATCATGATTTTAAAGAGAAAGCTTTCAGTCTTTCATCATCAAGTATGATGTTAGCTGTGGATTTTTCACATATGCTGTTTATCATGCTGAGAATGTTTCCTTCTATTCCTATTTTTCTGAGTGTTCATATCAAAAATGGGTGCTGTATGTTATCAAATGCCTTTTCTGCATCAACTGAGATGATCATGTGCTTCTTTAACCTTTATTCTATTAATGTGATACATTACATTAACTCATTTTCTTATCTTATAACTCATTTTCTTATCTTAACCACACTTATATTCCAGGGATAAATAAATCCCACATGATCATGGTATATAATTCAATCAATGTGCTGTTGGGTCTGGTGTGCAAATATTTTGTTGAGGATATGTGCATCTATATTTATCAGGAATATTAGTCTCTAAATGTCTTTCCTTGTGGTATCTTTACCTGGCTCTGAAACTAAGGTGATAATTGAGGGAAGCTGTTATGGTTCAAGCAACTGAGCTCCCGTTTACCATATGGAGGACCCAGGTTCAATCCCCAGGATCTTCTATTTTAAAAAAAGAAAAGAAAAAAGGTGTCTCAGGCCTGTGCGGAGAGGCACAGGCCCCCGCATGGCGAAGCGATGCAGCAAACCAGATAGAAAAAAGGTGATACCAGCCTCATGGAATGAGTTAGAAAATGCTCCTTCCTCTTCAATTTTTTGCAAGAATTTTAATAGGATCATTGTTAATTCTTCTGAGAATATGTGGTAAAATTCACCAGCAAAACCATCTGGTCCTGCGCTGTTTCTC
>PVKH010021792.1:0-14254 GCA_004027955.1 Chaetophractus vellerosus | reverse complement strand
AGAGCTTGAATAATATGATAAATGAACTAGACTTAACACATTTTATAGAGCATTACACCCCAAAACAGCAGGATATACATTCTTTTCAAGTGCTCATGTATCTTTCTCCAAGATAGACTGTATGGTCATAAAACAGGACTCAATAAATTTAAAAAGATTGAAATTATACAAAACATTTTCTCTGATCACAATGGAATGAAGCTAGTAATCAATAACAGACAGAAAAAGGGAAAATTCACAAATATATGGAGATTAAACAACACACTCAAATAATCAGTGGTTCAAAGAAGAAATTGCAAGAGAATTCAGTAAATATCCTGAGATGAATGAAAATGAGAACAGAGCATATCAAACCTGAAGGACACAGAAAAAGCAGTGCTGAGAGAGAAATTTTAGCCCTTGATGCTTATATTAAAACAGAAGAAATAGTTAAAATCAAAGACCTAACTGTACACCTGGAAGTACTAGAAAAAGAACAACAAAATAATCTCAAAGTAAGCTGAAGGAAAGAAGTAATAATGATCAGAGAAGAAAGCAATGAAATTGAGGACAAATAAACAATAGAAAGAATCAACTAAATCAAAAGTCAGTTCTTTGAAATGATCAATAAAATTGACAAACCCTTAGCTAGCCTGACTAGAAAAACATGAGAGAAGATGTAAATAAGTAAAATCAGAATTGAACCTATAATTTGCACTATACCCATTAAATATATGTCCAGAGATTTAAGTCTTCTGGCTGTTCACATGTGGGTTGAGCCCTGAATCTCAGCACAGTTGCAGCCAATATTTGCTTTCCAATTTATCAGATTTACCCAAGAAAACTAACAAAAGGATTATGATGGACAATGCCTACCCCCAAAAAGAGAGTATCTACAACTGCAAGCAAAATAATCCATCCATCTGTCGCATGGAATATAAAACCCCTCTCAATTGGAAGCAGAAGGAGCATCACAATCCCCAAATCCTCAAGATTGAGGAATGAACAGACATAAGGTGGGACTGCAACTATAGACTAAAGCAGACGTTTTATTCTAGTAATGAAAAAACTTGTAACATTGATATAAAGACAGTGGTCACCAGAGGTTCTGAGGGGAGGGAGAAGGAAGAATAGTTATAACATGGGATATTTGATGGCATCGGAATTGTTCTGCATGATATTGCAATGACGGATACAGGCCATTATACATTTTGTCAAAACCTATAAAATTGTGTGGTGCAAAGTGTAAGCCATGATGTAAACTATAAACTATGCTGAGCAGCAATGTTTCAATATTTGTTCATCAATTGTAACAAATATACCACACTAATGAAATATGTTGTTAATGGGGGAAAGTGTGGGAGGTGGTGGGGTGGGATATATAGGAATCCCCTATATTTTTAATGTAACATTTATTTAAAAGTAAAGGAAAAAATCAGAATTGGGAGGGGGCATTACCAGTGACCCCACAGAAACAAGAGAGATCATAAGAGGATGAAAACAGTACAGCAAAAAGCTAGACAACATAGATGGAATGAACAAGTCCTAAAAGCACATGAACTATCTGCACTGATCCTAAAAGAAATAGAAGACCTCAACAAACTGATCACAAGTAAAGAGATTGAAACAGTCATCAAAAACCCCCCAAAGTTGAAAAGCCCAGGACCAGATGGCTTCACTGGTGAATACTACCAATCATTCAAATATGGTCTAATACCAAACTTGCTCAATCTCTTCCAAAACATTGAACAAGAAGGAATGTGACCCAACTCATTCTATGAAGTGAACATCACCCTAATACCAAAACAAGATAAAGATATTATGAAAAAGGAAAATTACAGACCAATATCTCTAATGAATATAGATGCAAACATCCTCAACAAAATACTTGCAAACTGAATCCAAAAGCACATTAAAATATTTATACACCATAATCAAGTGAGTTTTACTCCAGGTATGAAGCATTTTTCAACAGAAGAAAGTCAATTAGTGTAATAAACCACATAAATAAATTGAAGAAGGAAAATCACATGACTCTTTTGACTGATGCAGAAAAAGCATTTGACAAAATACAGCATCCTTTCTTGATAAAAACACTCGAAAGATAAGAATAGAAGGAAGCTTTCTCAACAAGGCAAAGTGCATATATGAAAAACCCACAGCTAGCATTGTACTCAATGGTGAAAGACTGAAAGCTTTCCCACTGACATCAGGAACAAAACAAGGATGCCCATGGTCACCATTGTTATTCACTATTGCTGGAAGTTCTAGCTAGAGTAATTAGGCAGGAGAAAGAAATAAAAAGCACCAAAATAGGAAAGGAAAAAGCAAAGCTTTCACTATTCACCGATGATATAATTCTATAACTAGAAAATTTCTAAGAAACCACAAAGTTACTTAAACTAATAGATGAGTTCAGCAAAGTGCTGGGATACAAAATTAATGCACAAAAACCAGTAGCATTTATATACATGTCAATCTGAGGAGGAAATCAGGAAAGAATTACATTTATAATAGTGACCAAAAGAATCAAATATTTAGGAATAAATTTAAGCAATGACACAAAGGATCTGAATTCAGAAAACAACAAAACATTGCTAAAATAAACCAACGACTTAAATAAATGGAAGAGCATTCAATGTTCATGGACTGGCAGACTAAATGTCATTAAGATGTCAGTTTGTCCCAAACTAATTTCCAGATTCAATGGAATCCCAATAAAAATTCCATCGTCCTTTTTTTTTTTAAGAAATGGAAAAACCAATTAGCAAATTTATTTGGAAGGATAAGGGGCACTAAATAGCCAAAAATATCTTAAAAAAAGAAAAATGAAGTTGGAGGTCTCTCACTTCCTGGCTTTAAGCTTATTTCTTAGCTACAGTGGTAAAAACAGCATGGTACTGGCATAAGGATAGATAGATTGACCAATGGAACCAAAGCAAGAACTCATAAATAGCCCCTCACATTTACATTTAGGTATTCTTGACAAGGCTGTAAAGCCCACCCTGCTGGGCTAGAACATTCTCTCCAACAAATGTTTCTGGGAGAACTGGATATCCATACTCAAAAGAAAGAAAGAGCATGCCTATCTCACACTTTATGCAAAAAGTAACTCAAAATAGATCAAGGACCTATATATAAAAGTGAAAACCATAGAACTCATTGAAGAAAATTTAGGAAAACATCTTCAAGATCTTGTGGTAGGTGGTAGTTTCATAAATCTTAAAGTATGAATAATAAAATGAAAAATAGAAAAATGGGACCTATTCAAAATTAAACACTTTTGGTCTTCAAAAGACTTTGTCAAGAAAGTAAAAAGGCAGTAAAAAAAAAGCATTTGGAAACCACATGTCCAATAAGTGTTTGATATCCACATTATATAAAGAGATCATTCAACACAATGATAAAAAAACAAGCAACCCAATTAAAAATTGCCAAAAGACTTGAATAAACATTTCTTCAAAGAGGAAATACAGATGGCCAAAAATGACATAAAAACATGCTCAACATCACTAGCTATTAAGGAAAATCAGATCAAAACTACAATGATCATGCAGAAATATTCCAATGCCCCCCAAATGTCCTACGTTCCATCTATTTTATTCTTTCACCCCCTTTCTTAGAAACTATGGTAACCACTAAGTTTCAGTTTTCAAAGAATAAGGTTCATAGTTATATGCAATAATACTGAGGGCTTGACATATTTGCCTATTTTCTTTTATTAGGCACCCCCTATGTTCTCAAGAGATTCTTGCCCATCTAATTGAAAAGATAGCAGGACTCCAGAGGATGGGAGTTTAATATTTTGCTGCTTATTGTGTGGGTCTCCACCCACTGAGAGAGCACACTATGACATGATGAATAATTTCATATTCCATAGAAGCATGCCCCAGGTGCACCCTATTCTGCATATCCCCCCACCCCCTACGCCTTGCACTAGTAACCTTCCTCTGCCATAGTTTCCCAAAGAACATTCCCACCATTGTTGTTTTAACCACAGGCCTACAAATCCTCAGAGTTCACCTGTTATTTCCTCCAGTCCTCCCCCAGTTCCATGGATTGTCCAACCCACCCCCACATCCTACTTCCCCTCACATTCTAGCACCATCTAACCCAACCACATCACTGCACCACTATCACCCCAATCCATGGACCAACCACCCCTTCCACCTTATTATAGGTGTAATGGTTTGACAGTTTTATGTAATTATGAATTCCAAAAATATAAACTGAATCATGCTTGTAAACTGATCTCTTAATCAGGGCATGATTAGGTTATGATTAGGGTGTTAACTGCCAAGTCAGTAGGACGTTGAGCCCCGTCCCTCAGTGAGATTTGAGAAGCAGTTTTTGAGAAGCAGTTCTGATGTTGGAGAGAACATCCCAGGAGTAGAAAAGTGAGTCTACAGCTGACCTTGTGGAGGAAACAGAGGAACTAAGCCCAGAGAGAAATGCAGCCCCGGGAAACCAAGAAGCCTGAACCCTGGCAAATGTCAGCAGCTGTCTTGCTCCAATACGTGTACTTTGGTGAGGGAAGAAACTTATGCTGTGTGGCCTGGTAACTGTAAGCTTCTACCCCAAATAAATACCCTTTATAAAGACCAACCAATCATTGGTATATTTGCAAAGGCACCCCTTTGGCTGACTAATACAATAGGTTTTGTCCATATTGAGTATCTGCCCACCACACTCTTACTTCCTTTCAGTCTCCTGATAACCTATCTTCCAGACTCTAGCTCGGTGAGTGTGCACAATTTGCTTAAGTCATATCACTGAGGTCTTGTAATATTTGTCCTTCAGTGACTGTCTTACCTCATGCAACATGAGGTCTTCAAGATTCATCCATGTTGTCCCATGTGTTAATACTGCATTTCTTCTTAGAGCTGAGGATTATTCCATTGTATGTATATACCACAATTTCCTCATCCCTTCATCTGGTGATGGACACTTGGGTTGCTCCCAACTTTTGGCAATCGTGAATAATGCTGCTATGAACATTGGTGTGCATATATCTGTTCATGTCCCTGCTTTCAATTCTTCTGGGTATATACCCAGCAGTGGAATTGCTGGATCATATGGCAGTTCTATAGTTAGTTTCCTGAGTAACTGCCAAACTGTCTTCCACAATGGCTGCACCATTCTACATTCCCACCAGGAGGTGGGTGAGTGTTCCCTTTTCTCCAGAACAACTAACAAAGGCATGATGAAGGACATCTCCCATTCCAAATAATGGAGAGTATCTACATCTGGAAGCAAAACAGTTACATCCATTTTCCCCATGGGACCTAAGCACCCTCTCAATCAGAAACAGAGCGGGCAACACTATCCCAAAATCCTGAAGATTGAGGAATAAACAAACATAAAGGGTGAATTCAACTATGGACTAAAGTAGACTTACTATTATTCTAGCAATGGAAGACCTTGTATCATTGATATAAAGGCAGTGGCCACCAGAGATTCTGAGGGGAGGGAGATGGACAAATAGGTGTAACATGGAGGCATACTTTTGGACTTTGGAATTGTCCTGCATGACATTGCAATGATGGATACAGGCCATTATACATTTTGTCAAAACCTATAAAATTGTGCAGGGCAAAGTGTAAAGTATAATGTAAACTATAGACCATGGTTAGTAGCAATGCTTCAATATGTGTTCCTTAATTGTAACAAATGTACCACACTAATGAAAGATGTTGTTAATGGGAGAAAGTGGGGGAGGGGAAGAGAAAGGGGTATATGGGAATTCCCCCTATATTTTTGATGTAACATTTATGTAATCTAAGGCTTCTTTAAAAATAAAAAAAATTTTAGAAAACTACAATGAGATACTATTTCACAGCTTATAGAATGGCCATTATTAAAAAAACAGAAAACCACGAGTGCTGTAAAGAATGTGGAGAAACAGGGACACTCCTTCATTGTTGGTGGGAATGTAGAATGGCGCAGCCTCTGTGGAAGATTCAGGAAGCTGAATTCTTGAGGTACTTGCCATATGATCCTCACAAACTGACATTTGCACACTGATATTCAGAACATCATTATTCACAATGGCTAAAATATGGAACCAGCCCAAGTGTCAAGCAACTGATGGGCGTATAAACAAAATTTGGTATATACATAAAATGGAATGCTCTTCAGCTGTAATAAGAAATGAAATTGGGATGCATATGACAACATGGATGAACATAGAGGATATTATGTTGAGTGAAATAAGCCAGACACAAAGGGACAAATATTGTATGTTCTCCCTCATATGAACTAAATATGATGAATAAACTCACAGAGATAAAGTCTAGAGTATAGGTTACCAGGAAATTGAATGTAGGTTGAGAATAGGAGCTGATGCTTAATGGATGAAGCATTATTAATAAGGTTAATCATAAAAATGTGGAAATGAATAAAACTGATAGTAACACATTATAGTGAGTATAACTAACACTGCTGATTTATAAATGTGATTGTGTCTGAAAGAGGTAGTCTGTGGACATAAATGTCAATTGAAAGGAAACTAGAGAATAATCTAGGTAATGCATAACAGTGATTTCGGTGGTGGATAAAGATTGTGGTTAATAGTATAATATGAGAATGCTCTTCTTTTACAAAGTTCTAAGAATATGGTGATACATGAAACTAATCAACAGTAGTTAACAGCAATGTAATATTTTGCAGCAATGGCAAGAAGATATTCTTTCAATTCTAAGGGACAATAATAGGGAGCTAAAAAGGGGTATGGGATTTTTCCTTTTGGAGCAATGGTAATGTTCTAAAATTGACTTAGGTGATGACAGCACAACTCTGTGATGAAAATGAGAGCCAGTGAGTATACACTTTGAATGGATTGTACCAAACATAGGACTGTATAACACAGGGAATTCAATATTGGAGGATGGGCTGTGGTTAACAAGACAAATAGGAAAACATTCATTCATGAATGATATTAAATATATTATACTAATATAGGGAGTTAATAATAGCATTGGTTGGGGGAAAAGACACCAAATCTAAGATATGGGTTGCACTTACTAGCAATATTTTGATGATACTCTTTCATTTGTAACAAATATTCCACAACAATGCAAGGTGTTGGGGGGGGTGTATGGGAGTTTTGTATGATGATATGCATGTTTATTTTGTAAATTCCCAACTTTTACTATATATTTATTATTTATGTATGTTAATGTATGAATGATATACTTCAATAAAATTTTATTTTAATAAAATACAAATACATTCACGTCACAACCCTCTCCCTTCTTTCTCCCATTTGTGCCACTAAGATACCAATTGCTTTGTCATCTCCTCAGCTTTTTAAAGGTGCTAATGATTTTTTTGAAGTGTAAGATCTGAAATTCTAGTACCGTGCAAGTCAAGTTACTGTATTCAGCAAAGCCCTGTCATGAGAAGTGATTTATGCATTGCTTCAGATTTGCAAAAGCTATTAAGGAATAGGCTTCTGGGACACCTGCCTGAAAATGTGGACCTTACAAGATAGTGTTTCTGAAGCTAATCGACCTAACTGTGTAACACCATAAAGTTAAAGAAAGCATACATTTGCCTTCAGAGTCCTTTGGTCCCACAGAGACAACACATCTCTGAAAACATGCCCACTTTCTTAACCTTTGACTATAATTAGTAACAAACAGCTGCATTGCTATTTCCTATGTCTTCCAATGTAAATAAGTGGAGACCTCATGAGATTATGTAATTTATCAAAGTTATGAAAATCACTATTTATGATACAGTCTCCAATGTTCAAGGACTTGATGAACAATGTATTCAATCATTATTTTTTTGTTAATGTTGAATTTCTTCAGCACGCTAGTTTTTACATAGTATTTTGACTTATCTATCTCTGATCCTTATTCAGTGAGTTGAAACTATGTCCTTATTAGTGTCCACAGTATATAATCAGTAGCACTTATCAGAAGGATAGTATATTGAAAAACCACTGGTGGAATCAGTACTTCCTGAGAAAATTTTATAAATTACATAACATTTGTGGTTCCTCTTTGATTACTCTCCCTGAACTCCTGGTCCTATCCCACCTAAGATCTTGTTGAGCTCAAAGTAATAGAAAGAAATAAGCAAGTACAAGAATATTCAAATTGGATATGTGATCAAAATGGAAAGATGGAGACACAGGTTAGAAACATAACTTCTTGAACTTCAAAAAAATTTCAATTTCAATTTGGTCTGAAACAGGATAGATTTTGATTTAGTCAATGCTGTATTAGTCAGCCAAAGGGATGCTGATGCAAAGTACCAGAAATCTGTTGACTATTATAAAAGGTATTTATTTGGGGTAGAAGCTTACAGTCACAAAACCATAAAGAATAAGTTACTTCCTCACCAAAGTCTGTTGCCACTTGTTGGAGCAAGATGGCTGCCAGTCTCTGTGAGGGTTCAGCCTTCTTGTTCCTCTTAAGGCTCCATGGTCCCAGCTTCTTCCAATCTCAGCTGTAGGCTGGCATAAAGCTAGTCTCTCTTCTGGGGGCTTGACTCTTTCCAGGCTTAGCTGCTCTCTTTTCTCCACAAGGCTAACTGTAAACTATCAGGCAAACATCTCGGCTCTCTCTCCGGGGTTCCAGCATCAAAACTTGTCTCCTTTGCCAGGTCATTTTCTGTGTGAGTGTCTGCCCACCAAGGGGGCGAGGACTCAATGTCCTACTGATGTAGATGAATTAAAGCCCTAATCTTAATTTAATCAAGTAAAAGTGAAACCTCCGAATTTAATGCAGAAGGCATCCTGAGCCCAGAGGAGCAGACCAGTTTACAAACATAATCAGTATTTCTTTTCAGAATTCATCAAAAATATCAAATGCCACAAATGTATTATTTTATTAATTGGAAATCTGAGCTTCTTTTTCTGTCAGTCCTCTAAAATCTTGGCAAAGTTAGTCATGTTTTCTGGCTCATGCTATTAAAAAAGAATGCAACTAAAGAAGAATATTTCTCCATTAGTCAATGGCTCCTTTGTTGTATTTCTTGTGTTCTACCCATTATATTTGAGCCATATATGGCTAAATGCACCTGGAATGAAAATTTAGAAATAAAAATGACACTCTTTGTATCTTCAGCAAGTCAAAAGGCATGGTGTTAAACGAAACAGGAGACTATTTCATTTCTTGAAACTCATGGTAAAGTCAAGCATAAATTTTGTATAAAATTTATTGTCATTTTTATGTATGTAATATAGAGACTACTTTAAAATTCAAAATATATACTATAATTTCAAAAAAAGAAAAAAGAGTTCTAGCTAAAAAGTTATTTAATTTATACTTATTTTTTAATTATTTCAAATGATTTTTAAGCCAAAACATTTAAAATTTGCTTTAAAGTAAAAATAAATCCCAATCAAGTGAACAACAAAAGAACATATTAGAGTTACCTAGGTATTGCATAGTTTTGTTGGTTAAGAGTGGGAACTACTGTAGGGTGACACACACATATATACATATGTATACACAAATGCACATATATACAAATACATATCAATATATATGTAGGTATGTATATATATTTCATTTTATGTTTCTATTTTTTATAATATTGAAGCAAATTAATATTATATGTTTAAGTGTTTAACATTATGATACATAACACAATGCTATTTCATTGAAATAATGCATTTCCACAGTGTTAGGAAAACTTACCAAGTCTACCATGTTATATGTTATTCAAATCATGGGCATAGAAAATATACATCTGGAAAATTTCTGACAGTAATAGCGAAGGATATTATATTTTGTAATATTTCTAAATAGAGCATAAAATCCATTCAGCATATTCCTGGCACTAAAAACTTTCCTACTATCTACTATTAGAATGTGTAATTTCATGAAATTTCCATTTGTTGTCTAATGTAACACACAAGAAGAGTTCAACAATTTAATAGAGACTTACATCTTTACTAATAAGCAGATCTAAAATAAGAATGTATGTTCCAATACAGTTTGCTTAGAAGAAATTATGTCCTTTTAGTTTTAGTCTTTTTGAAACATGGAGACATGTTACTAGCTACTCATTTTGGCTTACAAACAAAATGTTCTGATCTTATCACTAAAAACCATCCACATATACTGCATGTGGTTACATAGTCTATAAATAATTAAAAATAATACATTTCATCTTAATATTATGTGGAGGAAAACTGAACTTTCACTTTGAATTGTTGAAAGATTTCATAATGTTTTGTATTTCATGTGTTCTTATAAAAATGATTATATTGAAACTTATTTTCAAAATTAAATAGAGTCCAACAAAAAATCTCTGAGTGCACTATTTGCTTTATTCACCCATTATAAGTTTGGAAAATAGTATTAATTATTCAAGTTTCTTGCACTAGCCTACTTTTTAAATTTAGTAGTGAAAAATATATTTACACATACACATATGTATATACACATATATACATATCTCCATTCAGATATATATCCTTTATGGAATAAGGTAAGATATAAATAAATAATCTAAAGCAGGATATATATTCAGTACAGATCTCACCTTAAAATTTTAGTAAGGTCTATGACCAAATTATTTTCTTTATTATAATTAATTTATTTTTAATTTTCATAAAATTAACATAACATAAAAATTATTTTAACCTTTGTAAGTGGACAATTCTTTGTCATTAAGCACATTAACAATACTGTGTAACTTTCACTACTATACTTTTCCAGAATATTTTCATCATCCAAAAGCCAAACTCATACTCATTTAGCAATAACTCTTCAGTCTCCTCTGTCCCCAGCCCTGGTAACAACTATTTTGCTTTCTGTCTCTAGGAATTTTCTTATTCTAAGTACTTTTCTAAGTGAAATCATACAATATTTGTCCCTTTGTTTCTGACTTATTTTACTCAACATAATGACTTCAAGGTCCATCTATGTTGCAGCAGTACCAGCACTTCACTTCTTTTTATGGCTGCATAATATTCCATTATATGGATAGACCTCATTTTGTTTACCCATTCTTCTGTTGATGGACATGTGAGTTGCTACCACCTTTTGGCAATTGTGAACAATGCTGCAAAGAACATTGCTGTACAAATGTCTGAGTCTCTGCACGCAATTCTTTCAGGCATATACCTAGAAATGGAATATTTGGGTCATATGATAATTCTATAATTAACTTTCTGAGGAACTGCCAAACTGTTTTCCATAGCAGTGGCACAATGTTATATTTCACCAACAATGTATGAGGATTCTTATTTCTTTCACCCTTGCCAACACTTGTTAATTTCAGTTTGTGTTTTTTAAATAATAGCCATCCTAGTGGGTGTGGAATAATATCTCATTGTAGATTTAATTTACATTCATTTAATGGCTAATGATGTTGAGCCCCTTTTCATATGCTTATTGGCCATTTGAATATTTTCTTAAGAGAAATGTCTATTCAAATTCTAAGTTCAGTTTTTAATTGGGTTGCTTATCTTTTTGTCATTATGTTGTAGGTGTTCTTTATATAATCTGGATAGAAAATCCTTATCAGATATTTGGTTTCCAAATATTTTCTCCCATTCTGTCTTTCACCTTGATAATATCCTTTGATGCACACAAGTTTTTAATTTTGATGGTCCATTTTATCTATTGTTTCATTTGTTGCTTATGCTTTTGGTATAAAATCTAAGAATACATTACCTACTACAAGGTCCTTAAGATATTTCTCTGTTGTTTTCTAAGAATATTAGTATTAGATCTAATATTTAGGCTGCTGATCCATTTTGAATTATATATTTTTTCATGTTGCGAGGTAGGTATGACCATATTTTTGATGAGCCATTGTAGTATATAGAATAATTTTGGTTATATGACAGAGACCAAGGAAAATGTTGAAGTGAAAATAACATAGTGGAATGAGTAGAAAATACAACCAAAAAGTTGGTTGCCTTTCTGTTTAACTGTTTCAGGAAATGCACATTGGTGTCGTCCTAGAGTGGTTTCCACATTTGAAATGGTCAAAGAGAAAGTTCTTTAAACAGAAATGCCTGCATAAGCATTTGCAACCATGACTTAACATCTTGTGAACTAGGGCACATGTACTTAGATTATTTCCTTAATAGTCATGGAAGAGAGTTTTTGGATCAAATGTTAATTATCACTAAATTCAAATAGTCTCTCAAATAGATTGTTAGTCTAGTAAATTGGCATAGTGGTTAAGAATGGCCAACCTTCCTACACAGATACTTACATAGTACAGTAACTGGGACTTTAAATGTTCAATGTCTTTTATTATTACCTTACAAAATGAGGTCAAAACTTCTTTTGGCCCTTTGGGACTTGGAAGCATGTTTCCAAATATGGTGACTCTGTAGCTGTTTAAGCACAAGTTAAGGTCTGTTTAAAACTGCCCACTCTTCTTAATGAATCTTAACCTCTTTAGTGGATTAACCAATGCTCTCCCTGGCTATTGTAAAGCATAATGACTGAGAGTATCTGTACCTATTTCACTTCCTTGGCATGAATTGTGTGTCCCCAACTGATTTATTTATTCCCCAAATGTCTTGATGCTGATGATATTTCTTATTTAAATCCATGATCTAATCATCTAAGAGATAAATCAAGACAATTTGATTGAATAAAGACACTTGTTACTGTGAGAATTAAGCTGAATATTACTTGATAGATAGGAATAATTGAACATGTGTTTATCTATGCTCTTTTCTAAAACCCTAAAATGGGTAAATTCTACAAGAATAAAGAAAATGGGAAAGGAATCAAGAGCAGAGAAAAAATAACATAGATGGACAAGTGGTAATTAACATGAATACCAAAGTTAAAATTCAAGTCCTTATAAAGGGAAGCCCGTAAGAAGTGATTCAGTTTGTACCACAAACTTGTGCAAAGGTAATTCTGGATTACCAGATAATTCTGGTATTAAGGGTGAGGAAGAGGAGCTGAAAAGAGAAGGGCTTCTTGGAAGGCTGTATAAGTGCAGAGATCTCTTCCTTTATCTGTGCATCCAGGCAACTACATTCTATCCAAATAGGGAGAAGCCTGGAGATTTAAAATACGGAGAGATTGAACCAGACCTGTCATTTCAGGGATGACAGACGCTGATGTGGACAAAATTGAAGGGACTTGTAAATTCTACCCATATTATAATGTCATCCAGTCCCCTTCTCACTGCTGGACTTAGAGAGTATTTATATCCTCTAGGCAAGAGACCATGGTATAACTTTCTGGAGAAACTGACAGCCTTAAAAGAAAGAACATACAGACAAAAACACTCCGAGTGTGCAGATGAAATGGCCAGGTGCTTGCTCCATCCACAATAAAATCCACTCTTTCCCAAGCCCTGTCCATCTTCAGAAGGCTCCCACAATTTGTGTGGGTATTTTATTCTTAAATAGGACCTCATAGCCAAGAATCATAGCCATTTGAGGAATGTCTCTCATGCAAATTAGGGCAAACAAAATAAGTAAAAATTTTAAAAGTATAATAAAGGAAACAGAGACAATGCAAGGAGAAGGGAAAAAATCCAACTGCTTCCCATGATTAGTAAATTCAGAAAGATGAGAGACTATAGAAAATCCATAAAACTACAAATAGAATGCTATATGAAAAAAACATTCAAGAAATAATAAAAGTTCTTAAATTTAAATAGTTAAAAAATAGCGGTAGAGAAATAGATTTGAAGAAATCTCACAGAAAGAAGAACAGAAAGACGAGGTGTTAGAAAGTTGTAGGACAAGGTTTAGAACATTAGAGAGTTAACCCAGAATATCCAGTATTTGACTAATAGAGCTCTGACAACAGAGAACAGAAGAGAGGAAATGAACAAAGAAAGAGAGCAGAAGCAAGTACCAGGATTGAAGAACATGGATTTCCAGACTGAAAGGGCCAGTTGAGGATGATACATAAAAAATGATAAATGACCTAGATTTTATGAAGGCAGACCTTCATAGAATTTTAGAACTATAGAATAAAGAGAAGATTCTAGAAACTTCCAGATAAGAAAGAAAAGAGCCCATGGATAAAGGATTGAAATAAGAAAATTGTTAAACCTCTCAAAAGCAATTCTGGAAGCTGAAAGATAATACCTTCAAAAATTGAGGGCAGATTATTTCAATCTTAAATTCTTTATGCAACCAAATTGCAAATTAGGTATGAAGAAACAATAAATACATTTTAGACATGTGGAATCTTAAAATAATTTGTCTAACATGCTTCCTTTTGAAAAACTTAATGGAAGATATATTCCACTAAAGGAAGGATAAACAGAAAAAATTAGAAAGAAATGAAATGCAAGGAGGAGCTATAACATAAGGGAAGTG
>PVKH010021791.1:0-14241 GCA_004027955.1 Chaetophractus vellerosus | reverse complement strand
TTTTTAAAGAAGCTTTAGATTATATAAATGTTACATAAAAAATATAAGGGATTCTCATATGCCCCACTCCCTCCCTGTCCCAGACTTTCTCACATCAACAACATCCCTCATTAGTGTGGTACATTTGTTACAACTGATGAACACATATTGAAGCATTGCTACTAACCATGGATTATAGTTTACATTATAGTTTACACTCTGTCATGCAAAATTTATGACAAAATATACAATGGTCTTTATCCATCACTGCAATGTCATGCAGAACAAATCCAATATCCCAAAAATGCTCCCATATTACACCTATTCTTTCTTCTCCCATTGGCTATTAAAAATGGCAGCATATGAAATGATCCCTATAGATGTACCTTGTATGGGTCAAAAAGGCTTTGTTCCAAGATGCTGACTTATTAATGCTGTTAAATATTCTCACACTGGAAGTGATCTGAAAGCTATTGAATATGGGTGGAGACAGAGCTCCTGTCAAGGGCAGGGTGCTACCCAGCCCAGGGGAGATTTGTATGTAAGAGGAAACCCCATAACCTACCCACTCCACTGCCTCCTATAGTCTTGCTACTTGATCCTCATGACAATATATCTAGGTAGGTAGGTCATAACCCAAATTCCATTTTTATGATGCCATCTCTGTAATGTTTATCAATTTATACCACTAATAATTGAACTAATAGAAACTTTTAATGATGAAGATGCAACCCCAATTAAGAGCAACTATTTACAGTAAATCTTCACATATTTATTATCATATAGTTAAGTTCAATCATCAGGAATATCCAGAGAAAACTCAAAAAATGTTTTGCAAGAAAAATTGAGTTTAGTCATCTTTATTGAAATATGCTGATGTTACTTTGCTGTGCAGAATACATATGTATAATGAAATAAAACCTGGTGATATAATTGATATTTTATAACCTTATAATAAATGTATCTTCTAATAGATCCAAGTAACTGAGAATTTGTCACCTTACCAAAAAATTATTTCCGTATACTTTTCATAACATGATTATTGGACAATAATAGTAAATTTTTTTTAAAAAATTGCTGTTTCTAAGGTACATTTAAAGATAGGTTTATGGAGGTTTTAATAACTATGATAACAATATCTTGAACTTCAGAGTATTTTTATATCAACTATTTATTTCCAAAGAAACTTATCTACACTGTCTTCAGAATCTCAGTGAATTCAATACAAACATTTGGAACTCTAAACTGGATTTTTCACCATCAAAAAACATTGGCCCTTACTTTAAGGAATTTACTACCTTAACAATGAAACTCAGATTCTACGAATTGTCAAGTCTCACATGGGATTCATAGCTCCAATTTCTCTTTTCCTGAGGTCCCTGGAGTGTTTTGTCCCTTCAGAAGGTATGTTTTGATTAGCTGTTTGTTGCCATCACTATGATGACTTCACAGAGCCTCTTGCTTTCATAAATTTATCAATATGGTCTTCCTTAATACATATCCAATAGAACAACTGATACAAGACTGGGCTCTCTTAGAAAACACCAGGGGAAAACAAAAGGAAAATAGCGAGTGGCTGGACATAAAATATCACCTGCTCTCTGGGCTATCCTGCCTCAGTTGCACTATGGCTCCTTCTCTACCTCACTGTGGTTGGCACCATCTCAGTATCTCTCCCTTAGGAGACTTTACAATGCTTAGACCTGCATTTGATCACCAGGAAATACACTCCCCTTCTACAGCTTCCTAGCCTTCTTCTGAGTTTGTTTTCTTTCTAAAGGAACTATATTTCAGGATGAATGAAATCAGAAATAGTCATCAAACTCTTCAATGGAAAGACTGTGGCTGTAGACCGCAGCAGAATAGTAACCATTTTGAATCAAATGCACCCAAGATTTACATAGGAGGTGTGCACAGGAGTAACAAGAAAGCAATTCGTTTTGTATTTCTACTTTAACTTGACTTGTTAACTGACAGGAGAAATGCCTGTATAACAATGGGGAAACAAAAGACCTAACTACTTGAGTAGGAATCAGGAGACAAAGCTTTATAGTAAAGTAGAATTAATATCAAAGCAGAGAATCTCACTGTATTTTCTACACTGTATTGACTCAGCCACTCAATATCTATGTGACTTTGAGCAAGTGACCTATTATTCCTACAGTCATTTTCATATCTGGAGCTTTGATCTAGTGCTTCAAAGTAAAAAGGTGCCTAAATAGTTTAATAAAACAAGTCTTGCTTGAAGGGTCTCCATCTTACTCTTACATGAGTAGTGCTGGATTCAGATTGTGAAAGGACATCATAAAATGTAGGTGTGATAAATTGTTGAATTGTTTATTTGATAAATAACAGGTAAAAGTAGCAGTCTGCCACATAATTCATTTTACTAGGATTAAGAGTTTCACATTTAACCATATTAAACCCAAGTGTAAACATTATAGTGAAGGTAATCCTTTTAATGTAATGACTTTTTCTGAGGTAATTCATCAGATCCTGAGGTCTCGATTGGGATTTGTCCCAGTTGGCTCCTTCCTTGTTTTGATAAAATTCTTAAAGTCACCATGCTTTGTTCCTCCTACTCTCACAATCTTAGCTTTAAAATCCAAGTCCCTATCCCTCTTTGAATTTGACCTAAGAAAATGTGTTATTGGCCACTTCCTGGATGATATTGATAATTGTGATAGGGAAATATTGAGCTTTCTGCGCTTCATTTTCCTTATCTATAAAATGAAAGTAATTATACTTTTAAGTCAGTCCTCCATAATTAGTGTGTTTTCCCTCTGAAAGATGGTGGAGAAGGCAAAGCATAATCTTCCAGTGTCACATAGGCCCTTCCATCCTCTTGTCTATTTTAGCCCAATCCGAGATCATGTACATCAGGGAAAAAAAAAAACACTTAAGGCACAGCAGCGAGTGATTTGTTTTGTGAGCAAAAAGGCTTCAATTTGGTGTCGCCTGGTTCGTTTGGATGCATCCCCCTATTTCTGATATTACTGACCATAACTTTATCAACTTTGGAGAGGTGGAACCTAGTTTTAGGTAATGTATCTTTTCATTTGAGAGAAATAGGCCTCCATTTTTAGTTTTCTTCCCCTACACTGAGTCCTCTTCTCAGGGAAAACATTTTTTCTTCTGTTTGTTTTCTTCTTTAAGGACAATTAACAGCATTGATTGCTCCCCTGTGGTGGGTAGTGATATTTATTGCCTCCACTCTTGCCTTTGTCCACTTGTTCATTCCTAGTCTCCACCTCTCTCTCAAGATGTCACAATAGTCCTATTCACAACTGATTATTTGCCATTATGCAGACATTTAATGGGAAGGATCAAGGTGCTTGGGGTGGAAAGAGTTATCACAAGAAATATTCTGAGAACCGCTATTTAGTCTGTTTGAAAAATTGTGCAGCTGCAAAAGCTATATGGAAATACTAATGAATTTCGCTTTTCTGCTTCATTCCTTTATCCTTTGCTTTAAGAATGAATATTGGTGTAAGTTGATGGTCATGATGTCTTTATATTGTCTTAAGTACTTGCATTTGCCTGGCTGGAAAGGCATGGAATTCATGTTTAACCAATATAAAGCCAAATGTGTAAAATTTATTGCAGAGTATCATATAATGGCAGCTGTCTAGATTGTCAGTTTACATGTCATTTCAACACTCAGCAGATAAGGAAATTAAGACATGAATAGGGGATGGGATTTGCCCAAGGTTGCTCGGTTGATATGTAGCAGAATCCAACTGACTCCCATTCCAGTGCTCTTTCTACCTAATTACTATACCATGCTATTTGGTGCTGATTATGGGTGTTACTTAGGTTTTCCTTATTTTTTTCAATTCCCCTTGTCAAAATTAGCAATGGTAGAGAAAGGAAAAGGGAAAAAGAAAACTATAGTAGTGCAAAATTATATTACTGTTAAAGTAGTTCTTCTGCATATGCAGATTTCATATCCCTTAAGAAATAGACTAACATTCCTATCTTATGTTTTTTTACAAACTTATAGAACAAAAATTCTGCCTTTTTAAAAATCTAATTCCATAAAAGTTCTCTAATGACTTAGTTTAAGTTTAATTTTAAGAAAGCATTTTTTCACGACTACAAACTTCTTTTCACCATTACAATGTACTCTGTTTCCCAGCTCACATAAGGAGGATCTTATATGAATATATTAAGCAGCAAGCATCAAAATAACAATTTTAATATAGATCTTAAATAGATAATATTGAGCTCATTATAGCTATGCATTATATATAGATTATATATATTTAATAATAACTACTTAAGATAGCTATTAACATTGTAAAATATGAATAATTTTAAACATGACTCATAGTGAATAAATGATTCATGAATTGCAACATGGGAACAATGTCTGTTCTATATCACTAATTTTAATGAATTTGGTTTTTTATATTGCAAGATGTACTTTGAAACTTTCAAAGATTCCATGCATAGAATTTATCAAATAAAATTTTCAATGTGTTCTTTTAGAATGAGTAACATATTTTTGGTTAAAAAAGTTAGAATGTGTAAGGAGTCATTTAGAATTTATCACCATGTACAAATGAAACTGACATTTATGAGAATATCAGCATCAAATAGTTTTGAGGGAATAAATTTACATTACGTCTCTGTTCTAGGGTAAAAATAAGCATGGTTACTTAATATGTATTGATAAACAACTTGGACCAACAGCATGCAGAAAATTGATATATGAATTAAAGTATCCAACAAAATGTATAACAATTAAGTAGAAGGTATTTGTTTCTTCAGGTATGTAAATGTGCTTATCCACTCACCCACCATCCCAAAGTGAGTCTGTAAAATTGATGTGGGCCATTTTTTTCTATCTAAAAACAATGCTCCCATTAAATAGTTTTTTCTGACAAGTAATTCTTTGCCTGGAAATTTGTTCTAGGAAAACTTTGGGGGAAAAAAATAAATTTATACAAACACAAAAATGTTCTTGATAATATAATTTCCCTAGAAAAACTGGAAAAAATCCAAGCCTGTGCCCCCAAATAGGCAAATGTCAAATAATCTGTATCATATTAACTCAATAACTATTATACAGATAATGCAAATAACAAATATAATAATGATTTTATTAATATATTTTATAGTGTACAAAGTGTTTTTACATACAATATTTTCTTTGACGATTTCAGATATAAGAAAACACCCATAAAATATTGCTAGGTGAAATAGTAAAACAAAAAATAATATATGAATTATAACTATAACCACATAAAATTCCACAGATGGATAAAGAGTGAAATATGTATATATGTGTGTGTGTATATATATACACATTTGCACATACACACATATATAGTTCATGTGAGAAGGCTGTAAATATAACTTTCTTTAATATTAAAATATTTAAAATGAAACAGAAACTTGTTCTAATAGTAAAATCCCAAATTTTGATGAGGAGATTCGGTGCATTTATTCTTCTTGAATAGATTACATTAAGAAATATTATTGGCTTTTTATGGTGGAATCTGAAGAACAAATCAAACTTTTACTATTATTATGATTGCATAAATTATTAGTTTTTCAATTACTTTTTATCAGCCAAGATGAACTTTAGTAAATGATATTGATTCTTTTTTTTAAAAAAAAAAAAGCAAATTTAAATGTATTTAAGTATTTTCAAATTTTATTCCGCTTCCAAAAAAAAACCTCTGGAATTCTAATACTAGCCCAATTGAAGGGTAAAATACTGCAAAGTGCTTTGTTTAGTTACAGTCCAATCAATATAACATATGTACATATTGTTTTCTTTAAAGAGTTTAAAAAGTTAAAATGTTGTGTTCAACATAGCACACATTTATGTTATCTAGCCACCAACTCAATAATTCCTGGAGAGATAGCAAACTCCCAATTTAATTTATGGAGACTTTCTGTTTAAAGAGCAAAACCATTCCCTTGAAATATAGCTCCGTTCAGCTAATGAAGCTTTTTTCCTGATAAGATGTTAAAAAATTTTATTTCAATTTAAAAAGAAAAACATATGACTCTGACTTAAATAATGAAAGTGAAATGCTGTATTTATGTGGATTTGGTCTTGCTATATGTCTCCAGTCCCTCAAATGTTATTTTAACAATCAGACAAACAAACAAAACAGTAGCAGGTCAATGAGTTTTAGGCTGAGTCCAAATATTCTGAATGGGCTTAATTTGTGCACAAGACTTCTCTTCCGAGAAAGATGCATATTGAGGACTCAAGTTGGCCACTTAATTAACAGGCTTCTGTTTGTTTATTTTCTTTAAGCCTGAGTTCTTTACCAGATAGCTCCTAGTTATATCAGAAAGATAGATAGAACACAAACAAAAGTGCAAGTAAGGCCAAGTAGCATCAGCAATGAATCTTTCCCCTGCCTGCCCTGCTCACCCCCAGACCAATGTGGGGGACCATTACAGAAGAGGTCTCTTCAATATGTTTTTTTTAAATACATTTTTTAATTTTTTAAAAGATACTTAGATTACATAAATGTTCATAAAAAGTATAGGGGATTCCAACATGCCCCACTCCCTACCCCTCTCATATTTTCCCACATTAACAACATCCTTCATTAGTGTGGTACATTTGTTACAATTGATGAGCACATATTGGAGCATTGCCACTAAGCGTGGATTATAGTTTACATTGTAGTTTACGCTCTCCCCCACACAATTTTATAAGTTATGACAAGATATATAATGATTGTATCTGTCATTGCAATGTCATTCAGGACAATACCCAAGTCCTGAAAATGCCCCATATTACACCTGTTTTTCCCTCTCCCTCCCCTCAGAACCTCCAGTGCCCACTGATTTGGGTGGTCATGGGTATGCTGTTAGTTTATCATTCCCTTTTTAAAAGTAAATAGTTACACTGACTACGATGATATATGTGTGATGTGTATCATACTATTTATATTTCAACCTTATATATTTCCTCCGTATTTGAGCACGTGCATGCACACACACGCGCACACACACACACACACACACACACCCTGTCGTTTTCTCATCTCTTTCTCATATTCTAAAAATCAATGGAACCCAAATGGCTCTATTTTTTCCTTATTTTATAATATTGCAGTTGTTTTGTGTACCCATGATTATTTTTACTACAGATGGGGAGAATGAGGGTAATAACATATTTGAAGACGGAATTTTTCCACTTCCAGAGATTAAAAGCACAGTGAATTCGTTTTGTCAAGAAATATAGTTTCAGAAATGATCCCCAAACATCATGAGCTAGAGTTCTATTTTTGTTTTGTTTTCTATTACTGTTATTACTTTGTAGTAATGGTCAATGCAGGGCATTTAGAAAATGCAAAAGAGGTCAAGAAGAAAATAAAATTGCATATAAACTCACTATCTAAACATAAAACTGTTAGCATTGTGATGCATATTTTCCAAATTTTGCTATGCTTTTAAATATTCATAACCAATTCAGATCACATCACACACACTTTTCTACTATGCTTTATTCAATAATGTATCATAAAACATCTTAAAAATCCTAACATATTTCTCTAAATTTCAACTTTTATAGTACCGTGGCATATGGATGTAGCATAACATCTGCGGATATTGATACTGATGCTTTTGAAAGTTCTATCTTCAAGGATCCACTTGTTGGCATCTAGAGAATCCTCCATCATGGGCTTCCTGAAGGAGCCCCTGTTCTGGCAGAACAGCAGCTGAGGCTGTAATCACCCACCCAGGCTGCCAGGTGGTGCAGAGCCCTTCCTGGGAACCACCTGACTGCCGTGTCTTGTCATGCTGTGAAGAGGTGACAATTACACTGGAAAACTGTATTTTCACAAAGAGTTATTTCAAATAGTTCTAACAAGTCCTGGATGTCCAATTTTAAAATATCTTTAAGTGTCCAGGAATTCCCTCCCCTGTGTTCACAAAGGGACAATGTTCAAGGTTTTCTTTCTCTCTTTTCCTTCCCTCCCTCCTTTCTTCCCTCCCCCCTTCTTTCCTTCCTTCCTTCCTTCCAATGAACAGTGGGGTAGAAAAGTCATTAATAGATAAATCTTTCACACCCAGAAAAAATTACTATCCAGTAAAAAAAAAAAAAAGTTTAAAAATACAGTAAATTATGACTGCTCAGGAAGTGTTCAATCCCATGGTTTTAACTCTGCAGTGCACTTCCTGGCATAGGTTAAGAAGCTTCACATATGTAAATCTTTAAAAATCCACGAAAAATGCTTGAAATGCTAAAAGCGTACACCTTTTGGATTACTCTAAATTTTTGCCTAAATTAGTTCCCTTGTTTCAACAGTATTTGCTCATCACTGCTAATTACTATTTTCATTAGGAATTGTTTCTAAGGCCTGAGAAAAGGAGGCAATTAGAAGGGAGTAGCAAGAGAAATATGCTATTATTATTATTATTTTTTAAATTTTCTGCCCGCAGGCGGTTCCACTCTGCTCACAGGCAGCTCTGCCCTGCCCATGGAGGCTCTGCCCTGCTCATGGCGGCTCTGCCCTGCCCATGGCGGGTCTGCCCTGCCTATGGCAGCTTATGCCTTCTCAAGTGGCGGCTTTTGCTTCTCAAGCCACTGGCAGGGCAGTTCGCTCATGAATGGAGCGCAGCCAGCCATCCGCGAACTGAAGCGGAGCTGCCATGAATGGAAGCAGAAGCCGCCCACGAGCGGGGCAAAGCCGCCTGCGCGGTGACCGGTCTCGGCGCTTCGCTGCAACGGGGGAAGACAAAGCGGACAGAGAGGAACACAAGAATGGACACACAGCAAGAGCAAGCAGAAGGGGGGGAAGGGATGTAATAAATAAAAAATAAAATCTTAAAAATAAATAAATAAATAAATAAATAAATAAATAAATAAATAAATAAATTGGACTGTTTTTAAAAAAAATACTTTTTTCCCATGAGTTTACAGACTAGAAACGTGTGTTGCACCAGTGAACCCAGTTCCACCCTAAGTGGAAAGAGTTTAAAGATTTTAGGCCAGACCTCCATGAATATCTGTGTGCAGTTGAATACTTCACCAGGAAACTTTGAGAAGGTATCACCATAGGGCAAGCATGCAAGAACCAAATGAAAAACCAAAACATCTTATTTGCTTTCTTCACTGACTGCAAATGTTGACCTATACTTCCAAATGCTATCTTCTTCCTTTTAAACTTCAATCCAGGTTTCTTGTCAATATATGATTCTGAGATCAAAATCTCAAAATCCAAGAAAAGAAATGAAGTTTCAGAGACAAGGAGAAGGAGGCTATGCACTTTTATCCCTGCTGTGTAATCCCATGCCAGCAAACTCTTGCTGTGGTGTCTGAAAACCCCAAGTACCTCCGTGGGGGCAGTATAATAATTTAAAGGAATTGCCCAAAAGTCTGTAAGTCCCTTTCCATTTTTAATATTTCTGTATTGAGAGACGATTAAAGGCTTTGCCAGTAGATTTTATTTTGTTGAAAGATCACTGTGATATTTTCTGATTTTTTTTTAAACAATTTTTTCCACAGTTATTTTCTCAATCTGTCTTCATTCAGAAATAAGATGGGTTTGGGAATGGGAGACAGTAGCTATTTCACTTTGCCATATGTTATATATGTCACTACAGACTTTACAATAGATTGACTCTTATTTTTTTTTTGGTCTTAGTTAAATATGATGCCACTAGAACAGCTGTGTTGTTTTTATGACTTTGTTTTTATGACTCTGAATTTAACTTGAAAGTTTTTGAACTAAATCTAATTGTGTTGATTACTTCTCTCCACTATTTAGTTTGAATTACTAATAACTTTGTCAGTGGCTCAGTTAAATTTCTCTGTGAAATTTTAATTAAAATATCTGAAACAAACTCATTCTATCTGCAAAACTTTCAAAGTTATAGTTTTCTCTCCAAGGCTAAACTTTGGGAAGATAAGGCTGGTTTTAGGAAGGGATTTTGGATGGTGTACTTTGCAGGTGGAGGTTTTAAAAGCAGAGAAAAGGTATAATCAGAAAGGGCTATTCTCAAATAAAAGTTGCAAAAAATATGGAAAAAGAGGGACTAGAGGCAGGATCAATTCACCTTGCATTGAGGATTTGGTATGAATTGGTCTTCTGACTGGCAGATACAATTTAAAGGTTTCTATTGAATCAGAGATTACAAAGGAAGGACAAAAACATATTGCTATATTGGGCTGCAGTTCAGGCTCTGCCTCTAGCTTTCCAATAATAAAATTGGCAGCAAGAACCTGGCATTTTATTACTACCCTTAGACCCAAGGGTCTGAAATTTATGATTCCTCTACTATACTACACACTGCAGTTGAAAAAGTCTTTTCTGCTTGCTGTATTTCAGGTTAAGAGAGTGCCTTTCTTCCTGGTGAGCATCCCTAAGGGTTTGGTAATTTAAGCAAATTAAAATAAAATAATGCATTGCAGTATATGTTGAAAAGCAGAGTGTGAGCCCACTGTAGAGAAGAACTTCGAATGCATTTCTTCAATTTGAAGGCAGACAGAACCAAATGAAAAGAAGAATTAATGGCACATTTTAAGAAAAAAAGTTTTTTCTGAATCCTGCAAAAACTTCATTGTTGAAAAAAATCAAAATTTATGATTTTTTTCCTAAATATATCTGCACTCATAAAAATTAATCTGCCTAGTAAAATACCCTTAAAAGTATTTTGCATTCTTGTCTTTCTTTCCCCTGCTATATTAAAATCCAAACTTTATTCCTTTTCTCTTTCTGAGCAATGTTATAAGTTTACAGATTTACTCAGAATATTCGACTCTAGGCCGCGCAGACCTTGGTTGGAATTCTAGCCCCACCGTTCACGTGGAACAGTGCCCAGATGAATTATTCTCATCTGTGAAATGGGACTAACAGCTCCCTCATAGGATTATTTGAGGGTTAACTGAGATAATATCTGTAAAGTTCCCAGCCCTGTGTACCTCTTGGACAGGGGCTTGCATTGTTAGTTCCTTTTCTGTTCCCCACCTGTCTCTGTCCCTTTCCCTCCCCCACTGCAATCTAACCTCTAAATAATGCATACATAATTGTAGGGACATTAGCATGAACACCAGATGCATTTGTTACTGAATTAATTCAACAGCGAACTTGGCATTCCATTCCCAACCTTTCCCCTTCATTAATCCCCATCGCCACCCTCCTCCAGCACATGAGTATGCCAAGACACCAAGGGAACTGTGAGAACTGTGAAACCAGCCACGCACGTGAGCGTTTTCTATCAGGGTATCAGCTGGCTGGTTCTTTCTCAAAGACCAGACAGCACTCAAGTTGTTCGCAATTAACTGGCTCTGGCCATGTGGTCACTGTCATCAAGATCCTCCACGCAGAGGACAGCAGTTCAATAAAATCTTAAAGTCTATTTATAGCCCACTTGAAACAAACACTTTTCTATAAAGCCCAAGGAGTCCTCCCCGAGAACACAGAAAGTAACTCACTAGGCCCAGTAGGAACTAGGGCGATTGGAAGGAGAAAAGATTCAGTCACAACATTTTTTTCCCACAATTTACAAAGCACTTTCTCATACACATTGTCCCATTTCACCCTCACACCAACCCAGGAGGTAGACAAAGCAGATGCTAGCAACAAATACCTGTTTTATAGATTATGAAACTGATGTTTAGAAAGTTGGTTAACTGGCTCATGTTTATGTGACTGGTGGCTAATGGGTGAGAATAAAATCCTGTTAATGTAATCGACTTAAACTTCAGTATATAAATATGTAGAAAAAATATACACTATTAAAATAAGTAATTTTTCATGATATACTTGCAAAGTTAAATGTTTTCCTTTTTCTTGTGAGAAAATAAAAATATGAGATAAAAATACTAGAAATCTTCAGAGAAACGTGTGTAAACATGTATCTATCTGTAATGTATACACAAAGGATGATTACATTTTATATAAGATATGCCTTTTTGAAGATGCCCTCAAAACTAAAATGTACATAAGTCAAGACTAATCTTGAAAAGATGGCAGGAATTTTTATCAGAAAGTTCAGCCCTGAAATAAAAACATCTTTATTATTTCTTATATGGGGAATTTTGCCTAATTCCAACATGTTCACCAAAAGTAAGATTTTATTAATGTGAGTTAGTTTCTGAACAGGAAATTATTTTGTTCTTAAAATAATTATTTTAGTTTGGGCAAATACTTTAATTTTCTAAGACCCTTCCTTAAACCCTGTTAACCAGGAAGGGTGAGAACAAAAACTTTTTAGTTTGAAAAGGATGTGTAGGCAATTGAAATAGCTACATGGAAGTGCCTGTGTGCATATGTATATGCATGTTTGTGGGAGAGAGAGAGAGAGAGAGAGAGAATGAGAATAAAAGGGAGAGAGACTATTACTTAAAGAATGCCCCGGGTTAACAGATTGGCTTGATGCCATTTTGGAATTCTCGGATTTACTGCTTCTCTGACCTCCTATTGTCCCAGCTCTAATTTATGGAGTTCAGAATCTCTTGAAAGACAAGGTCCCTGGAGGTTAGGGTCTTTCCTTGTCGGGACCCTCCTGTTCCCGACACACTGTTTTTGTCTATGCTCACCTTGTGGTGACCTTGCAGGACTCTGAGGTTTTTACCTGAGCTCAGTAGCTGGGGAGCCCACTAGTGCTGGTGAGCAAGCCGGTCGTTTCCATTCCTGGGTGATGGAGTCATGGGAGAAACTGCAGCGAACAAACAGAGTAGGACGCGAGGCAGGCTCAAATGTGCTTTAAGCGGCTCAGGACAGAGCAGCTGCTCTGTCTACCAGCCTGCAAGCGCAGCCTCCGTTTGACACTGACCACTGAAGTGTGTTTGTGCAAGGTGAGAGCTGAGTGCTTTGTTGTTAATTTGGAGACAAATTGCCAGGTATTGCTGTTAATTGCATTTGACAATTTGGAGATTTTTGTACAAATTCAGGACCTAGACCATGCGTGGTTTTATTTGTACCCTTGTTTTCTGTCACCATTCCTTCTGCCTTCCAGGGTGTCCAAATTGTGGCAACAGATTGGACATGGTGCTATTCTTCCGTGCTGAAATGTGATCATTGTAGTGTTTTCTTGGATTTTTTCATTAATTACTGATGCCAAATGATAGAGATTTTCTGTATACAGAGTTCCAATGCTTACTTGAAAGCATATAGAAACAGCTTCAGATATAAATCTCAATTGTTGTTTTTCTGAGTACTTACAGCAGTGTAGCCTTTGCTTCACCTGAGTTTCAGTGGCTGAAACTTTGGAGAGTGCTGTAGGGTCTGATCTGGTAATAAGAATAACATGAGAGTTTTCTGTGTTGTTGCTTGCCAAAACAAAACTGAGTAATTGTGTATGTGTGTGTGAGAGAGAGGTTTGAATAAAGTTATTTTAGATCCAGAAGAAAAACAAATCATTTGCTATCTTTTCAAGTACTTATAATTAACTCAATCAACTTATAAAGCTTTTTTAAAATCAGCATAGTTGAATTTTATAATGTTACATTCTGTGTACACAAATGGCAATGCCTCCGTGTTCATCTCTGAAGGTATGTGGGAACACAGAGTGTATACTCACTTTGAGTACAATAGGAATAAAAACCGTGTTTTTTGATAAACAAACTGGCCTTAATCCTGAACCAGTTTTGCATGTTGGCTGCTCAACTGAAACTGTAAAATATATTAAAGAGATACAGCATATTGTTGTGTTTGCATACATACCCAAGGGGTTTGTATTCATGAAACGCATTTCCTAGGAAAGGGAAAATTAATGGAATTTGATATTGTATAAACAGGATGAGAAAAAGTTTAAAAGGCAGTAACTTAGAAATGAGGGGAAAGATATATTAAAAATGAGGAATCATTATGATGGGCTACTGAAAAGCATTTCATCCATTCTACTTTTTATGTGTAATGAAAGAACAGTAGCATACTTAAGGAAATTCAGTCAGCAGAAATGAAGATAGAGCAATAATTCTTAATAAAAAATCTTGTCAACCTGTAGAATGTACTACTCTGTCATAATTCAGGTAAATTCTGTTGCCGAGATAAATAAAATTAATATAAAAATATAAATAGATATGAAGATGTTATTTAACATTTGTATCTAGTTAAAGACTTTGAAAAGTAACAAAGAAAAATGAGTTATATTAAAATGCAGTGAGTATTAAAAGGTTTCAAAACACTAAAAACATATACATCAAAATCATTTGTCCTACTTTTTAATGATAGCAGTTCAGAAAGAAGAGAGTAATGCTCTAAGTGAGAATGTCACCTGTTCTACATACATATGGACTGCTAAACTCCTTGTACCCTCTCTCCACAGTTTCTTCTT
>PVKH010021790.1:0-14269 GCA_004027955.1 Chaetophractus vellerosus | reverse complement strand
AGTGGAGATTTGAAAACAGCACTTCTTCATTGTTACCAGAGACTGTTGCCTGAAGAGCTACATTTTTGGGGTAGGCCAGTAAAGCTTAGCTTTTTGGAAACATTGAAGAAGTTCTTGGCAACCTTCCCTGATCCCTTCCCCTGAGAAATTTAGAGCTGCTTTGTACCCCTTCTGTGAGTCCCTGGTCCCATTTTTTTTTAAATGAAGCCTTTTATTTATTTATTTTTTTACATATCCTCCCCCCTTCTGTTTGTTCTTGCTGTGTTCACTTTTTTTGTGTGTATTCTTCTGTGTCTGCTCTGTCTCCCCCCACTGTGGCGATGTGCTGAGTCAGCTCACTGGTGAGTGGTGGCCTTGTCCACTCACTGGCGGCTTGCCCCACTGGCAGACGACTCTCCTCCACTCACGGGCAGCCCTGCTCTGCTCATGGGTGACTTGTCTTGCCCATGGTGGCTTTGTCCTGCCCATGGTGGCTTTTTGCCCTGCCCACAGTGGCTCTGCCCTGTCCATGGTGGCTTGCCCCTCAAGGCAGTCTGCCCCACTTGGAGAGGCCCCCGGGAACTGAACCCGGGGCCTCCCCTGTGGTGTACCAGTGCCCTATCTACTGGGCTATAGCCGGCCCCTCCTGGTCCCATTTTGGTTGGTAAAGATTAACCTGGGAAAGCCTTCTCCAACATGAATGTCCTCCTAGAATTTGCTGTCCAGGCTAATGCAGTGTAAGACAATGAATTGAGTATAAAAACCACAAAGTAAGACACTATGGGACAAAGGCATGACAGCTTCAAATATCAGAGAGAGGGAATTCTGTTTACCAGGAAGAAGAGGGGATAGCCAAACTCTTGTATACAAGGGAAAAACAAAACAACTAACAAGCAAAATTCCAGGATAAGACACAGGCCCAGAAAGACAGGGAAAATTCTGCACACTACATTTGCCTTGGAGAGACATTCCTGATAGGAGAGCTGAAGCTCAGAAAAATTTCTGTCTTATCACCAGCTGTTACCCAAACCACAAACAGACATCCCAGAAAACAAATCCTAGGGTCAACATTTAAAAATATTAAAATATACAGTGCACAAGACAATAAAAGAAACAGGAAATGATGGCACATCCAAGGAAGAGAACAGACACACAGGAAACACCTTAAAAGAAGATGAGAGCATGGACATGCCAAACAAAACCTTTAAAAAGTGATATTGAGGAATGGATGTGGCCCAAGCAGTTGAGTACCTGCTTCCCACATGGGGGTAACTGGGTTCAGTTCCCAGTGCCTCCTAAAAACAACAACAACAAAACAAACAACAAGTAAACAGATGAAAAAAATCAACTCAGGGGAACCAATGTGGCTTGGTGGTTGAGTGCTGGTTTATCACATACAAGGTCACAGGACTTCAATCCCTAGTCCTGATACTAAAAAAAAAATCTTAAAATTGCTTAATGAGCTAAAGAAAAGTACAGAGAAAGAACTAAAAGTTATCAGGAAAACAATGAATGAACAATATGTGAGTCTAAGTAAGCAGATAGAACTTGAAAGAAGAACCAAAGAGAACTCCTGGAGTTGAAGACCACAGTAATTGAAATGAAAAATGTCTGGAAGTAGTTCAAGAGCAGATTGGAGTTGGCAGAGGAAAGAATCAGTGAACTTGAAGACAAGACAAGTTGAGGCAGGTTGAAGAGTGAAAAGAAATAAGATATATTAAAAGTGAAAATAGTCTAGGATATATTAAAAATGAAAATAGTCTAAGATAGCTTCCCATCAAGGGAAGATATATATGCATTATAGGAGTTCTAGAAGTACAAATAAAGAACAGGCCAGAAGGAAAAGTCAAAGTTATAATGACAGAGAACTCCCCAAACTTAGAAAAAACATGTGAATATTCACATCCAAGAAACTCAGAGAACATTAAAGAGAATAAACACAAAGAAAAATTCACCTCATCATATATTGATTATACTATCAAATGCAAAGGGCAAGGATAGAGCTCTGAACGCTGCAAGAGAAAGGCACCATGTTACATATGAGTCCTAATTAGATTGCATGTCAATTTCCCATCAGAAATTATACAAGCAAGATGGCAGTGGGTTGAGATACTTAAAGTACTGAAAGAAAACAACTTCCAGACAAGAAATGTATATCTGGCAAGGCTTTCAATTTTGAGGGAAAGATTAAGACATTTTCAGATAAACAATCTGAGGGAGCTCAATACCACAAAACCTGCCATACAAGCAATGCTCAAGGGGGTTCCTCAGACTGAAAGGAAAGGACACCAGAGAATGGTTCAAAGCAGCATAAATAAAAAAAGACTTGCAGTAAAAGTAAGCATTTGGGTAATTATAAATGCCAATATTATACTATACTATACTATACTATACTATACTATACTATACTATACAATGATATGATATGATATGATATGATATGATATTATTTGGTATGTAACTCCACTTCTTTCTTCCTACAGATGCAAAAATGCAAATGCATAAAAATAATGATGTCTGTTTTTGGACATACAATGTACAAAGTTATAAATAATAACAAGTACAAAAAATGATGCAGGACAGAGGGGATAGAGGTTTATGTGCATGCTATTGAAGTTAAGTTGATAGCAAATCAAATATGATTGTTCTATATCAAACATGTTACATTTTTATCCCATGGTAACCAAAAGGAAAATTGAGGAAAAATATGTGCAGAAAGAAATGAGGAGTATGACACACACACACACACACAAAGAAAAGAAATATAAAAGTAAGCACTAACAGAAGTGAAGGGCAAAATACTTATGACTTACAAAGGTTATATATTAAAATGACAGAAGAAAGCCCTGCATTATCAATAGTGACTTTAAATGTAAATGAATTAAACTCTCCAGGCAAAAGGCATTGATTGGCAGAATGGATAAAAAAGTGTAATCCAATTAAATGCTGCCTGTAAGAGGTTCACTTTATATTCAAAGATACAAATAGGTTGAAGGTGAAAGGATAGAAAAAAATATATGCCATGCAAGTAGTTCCCAAAAGAAAGCTGGGGTCACTTTACTAGTATCAGATAAAATAGACTTTAAATCAAAAACAATTATGAGGGACAAAGATGGTCATTAAATACAGATAAAGGGAACATTCAACAGGAAGGTGTAAATATATACATACACATAATATCAGGACATCAAAGTATATGAACCAAATACTGACAGATTTGAAGGGAGAAAATGATGGATTGTCATTAGCAGTAGGAGACTTCAATACATAATAATGGATGGAATATCTAGTCAGAAAATCAATAAGGAAATACAGGAATTGAATGATACACTAAACCAACTAGACCTAAAAGACATATATAGAATGCTGCACCCAATGAAAAGAGAACACACAACCTTCTTGAGGGCACATGGATCATTCTCCAGGAAAGGTCATATATTGGGTGACAAGTAAGTCTCAATAAATTTAAAAATGTTGAAATCATACAAATACATCATGTATATTCTCCAACCCCAATGGAATGAAGCTAGAAATCAAGAAGAGCTGAAGAAATGGAAAATTCACAAATAGGTGAAAATTTTAAAAACTAGAGTTAAATAACCAATGGGATTAAGAGGAAATCAGAACCCAAATGAGGAAATACCTTGAGTAAATGAAAACAAAATTACAATATAATAAAAGTTATGTTTTGGGACTTGAGAATTGTCTTGGGTGATGTTGCAATGGAGGATATAGGCCATTTTATATCATCATGTATCATGCAGAACTGTATGGGAGAGAGGGTGGTCTATAGTCTGAACTGTGATCCATGCTTGATGGCAAAGCCCCAAAATGTGTATATCTATCATAGGCATTATGTCACACTGATGAAAGATATATATGTGGGAGGTTGTGGGAGGTGTGGGAGGGTGGCATATGGGTACCCTTAAATTTCTGTGTAGCATTTATGTAATCAATGTATCCTAAAATATATATATGCCAATAGATTTCTGGTAGTTTGCACCGTACCCTCTGGCTGACTAATACAACACATGATGGAATATTACACAGCATTAAGAAGTAGTGAAGTTATGAGGTATATGGCAACATGGATGAACATGGAGGACATTATGTTGAGTGAAGCAAGCCAGACACAAAAGGGCAAATACTATATAATTGTGCCATTATGAACTAGATATATTGGGTAAACTCACATATTCAATAACTAGAATATTACTCACCAGAAAATATGATGAGTTTAGAGAATGGAAGGCTGAGGGTTAATCTGTACAGAATTGGTTAATTTTGCTCTTTATTCATTGATAATGAACAAAATAGTGAAAGCATATCACAGTGTTTGTAACTAGCAATTCTAATATATGGCTATGGTAGTGATGGAAAAGGAAAGTATAAGGTCTTGTATATTACTAGAAAGAAAGCTAAACAATGTCACTTGGGACTGTATAACATAGTGAAACTTCATGTGATATATGAGTATGGATAATAATGCATATATAAAACTGTCCTTGAAACAGAATAAATGTTCATTGATTTTTTGAGATATTAATAATAAGCATAACACAACCAAAGCAAACTATAGGCAGTAGTGTATAGTAATATATTAATAATCTTCCATTAAGTGTAAGACAAGGAAATATACTAAGTGAAAAAAAAACTAGACAAAAAGCATTACATATTATTTGACTCCATCTATACAAAATATATATGCAGATAAATTAGAGAGACAGAAACACAATAGCAGCTATGTATCACTCGGGAATGAAAGAGCAATTGAGAAGTTGTTATTAAGGGGTAGAGGTTTTTTTGTTTTTTTTTGTTTATTATTATTATTAGTGAAGTAATTAAAACATTAATATTGATTGAAGTGGTAGAAGTGATGAACGCAAAACTCTGTGATTATACCAAATACCATTGATTGTATGCTTCATGAATATATATATATATATATCAATAAAATTGATTTAAAAAACAATAGAATCAACAAAACTGAAAGTTGGCTTTTTGAAAAGATCAACAAATTTGACAAGCTTTTAGATACACTAACAATGTAAAAAAGAGAAAGGATACAATTAAAAATCAGAAATGTAAAGGTGAATATTATACTGATCCCATTGAAACAGAAAGGACTATAAGGGGATACTATGAACTACTTTGTGTCAATAAATTAGATAACCTAGATGAAATGGACACATTCTTCAAAATGCACAAAGTATTTACATTGATTCAAGAAGAAATAGAAGATCTTAACAAACCTTTATTCATAAAGAGATTGAGCCAGAATTCTAAAACATCCCAGCAATGAAAAGCCTAGGATCAGATGGCTTCATAGAGGAATTCTACCAAACATCCCAAGAAACCTTAACTCTAATTCTGCTCAAACTCTTCCAAAAACTTCAAGAGGATGGAATACTCCCTAACTCATTTTCTAAGGCTAACGTCAGTCTCATACCAAAGCCAGATAAAGGTACCAAAAGAAAAGAAAATTACATACCAATAGGTCTTAAGGAAAGGAATGTAAAAATCATCAACAAAATATTAGCAAACCAAATCGGACAGAATATTAAAAGAATTATACCACATGATCAAGCAGGTTTACTCCTGTCTTGAAAGGTTGGTTCAGTATAAGAATATCAATTAATGTAATAAACTACCTTAACAGAATGAAGGAATAATGAAAACTTGTTATCATCTCATTGATGCAGAAAACACATTTCGACAAATGTGGACACTTCCTTGATTAAAAAAAAAAATTAAAAGACAATGGAATTGAAGGAAACTTACTCAACATGATAAAGGACACATATGAAAAGCCCACAGCTAACAGTCTACTAAATGGTGAAAGAATTAAAGCTATCCCTTCAAATATGATCCTGAACAATATATGGATGCCCACTGTTATCAAAGTTATGCAATATTGTATTGGAAGTTCTTGCCAGAGCAATTAGGAAAAATAAATAAATAAATAAAAATAATCCAAATTGGAAAGGAAGAAGTAATACTTTCCCTGTTTGCAGATGATATTATTCTCTATACTGAAAATCCTGAAAATTTCAAAACAAAACTCCTAGAGATAAAAAATGAACTCAGTAAAGTGGTAGGGTACAAGTCAACACCCTAGAGATAAAAAATGAACTCAGTAAAGTAGTAGGGTACAAGTCAACACCCAAACATCAGTGGTCTTTTTATACACATGCACTTAACAATCAGAAGAGGAAATCAAGAAAAAAAATTCTTTCACAAAAGCAACTAAAATAATCAAATATTTAGGAATATATCTAACCTAGAAGGTAAAGGGCATGTACACAAAACTACAAAAGTTAATAAAATAAATTGAACAAGACCTAAATAATAGAAGAATATTTCATGTCCATGGGTTGTAAGACTAAATATTATTAACATGTTAATACAGTCTACAGAAATTTACAGGTTCAATGCAAATAACAATCAAATTCCCAACAACCTTTTTTGCAGAAATGGAAAAGCAAATCATCAGATTTATAAGGGGCCTTGAATAGCTAAAGCCGTCATGATAAAGATTAATGAAGTTGGAAGACTCATACTTTCTGAACTTAAAACTCATTACAAACCTATAGTAATCAAAACGGCATGGCATCTGCACAAGGACAGGCATTTGGACAAATGAAATAGAATTGAGAACTCAGAAAGCTACCCTCACATTTATTGAAAACTGGTTTTTGGCAATATGGCAAAGTTTACTGAATTGTAAAAGAACAGTCTTTCCAACAATTGGTGCTTGGAAAACTGGATATACATTGCAAACATAAAATAAAATAAAATAACAAGGACCCCGACCTCACCCTATATACTAAAATCAACTCAAAATTTAAGACTTTAATATAAGTGGTATAACTATCAAACTCCTAGAAGAAAATGTAGATAAGAATATACAGGACCTGGTGTTAGGTAATGGTTTCTTAGACTTTCCATCCAAAGCACTAGCAACATAAGAAAAACTAGGCAAATGGGGCCTCATCAAAATCAAAAACATTTTTTTCTCAAAAGACTTCATCATGAAAGTAAAAGAACAGCTTACACAATGGTGTAGGCAATTCTTGTGGCAGTGTAAAATGGTGCAGCAACTGTGGAAAACTGGTGGTTCCTCAGAAAGCTAAATTTGGAATTGTAATATGATTCAGCAATTCTACTCCTAGGTATATATTCAGAAGAATTGAAAGCAGGGACTCAAACACATATTTGCACACCAATATTCATAGCAGTATTATTCATAAATGCCAAAATATGGAAGAAAATAAAGTGTCTATCAACTAATGAATGGATAAACAAAATGTTGTATATACATGCAATGGAATATTATTCAGCAGTAAAAAGGAATGAAGTCTTGACACATGCAACAGCATGGATGAACCTTGAAGATATGTTGAGAGAAATAAATCAGACAAAAATGGCAAATATTGTATGATCTCAATGATATGAAATAATCAGAATAAACAAACTCATATCAGAATCTAGATTATAGGTTACCAGGAGACTGGTTGGGAATAGGGAATGTGAAGTTAAGGCTTAAAATATACAGGGTTCCTATTTGTAATGATGGAAATATTTTGGTAATGTAGTGTGTTGATGGTTGCACAACATTGTGAATGCCATAGATAGCACTGAAATATCTGTCTGAATATGATTTAAGGAGACAGCTCAGATTATTTATATAGTAACAAATTAAAAATTTTAAGAAAACATGGAATTACACACCCCAAACAATGACCCCTAAGTAAAAACATGGGCTTTAATTAATAGAATTATAAAAATGTGCTAGCACCAATTTTAACAAATCTTCCATACCTGTGCAAGATTTTGGTCTTGGGTGATATTTGAGAATCCTGTATTTTATGTATGATTTTACTGTAATACACAACTTCTCTATTAATGAATGAATGAATGAATGAATGAGTAAATAAATAATAAAAAGCAAAATAAAGCAAATTTATTTCATTTATGGATACAATGACTACATTTTGAATAAAAATCCTAGATTATATCGATATATGTTACATTAGAAATCATTAAGTTGAAGAATATATAAATGTGTTTTAAACTGTATGTACCCAGAAAATCATGTTCTTAAATCTAATCCATTCCTGTGGGTATAAACCTATTGTAAGTAGAACTTTTGAATGAATAGTTTACTTCAGGTAAGGTGTGGCACAGCATGGGTTTTAATCTTCTTATTGGTGTCTTTTATAAATGAGAATACAGGGAGGGGAGGGGAAGGGAGAGAGAGAACACCATGGAAGAAGCTGAAAGAAACAAAACCCAGAAGAAAAGCAAGAGACTAGCAGAAACCACCATGTGTCTTATCATGTGACAGAGGAGTCCAGGATTGCTGGCAGCTGGAATTCAGAGAAAATGCCTTGCCTTGATGATGCCTTCACTTGGTCATTTTTAATACCTGCAAACTGTAAGCCTGTAAGCTAATAAATCCCCATTGTTAAAAGCTAATCCATTTTATATTATCTGCTTTTGGGAACTTAGCAAACCAAAACAGATTTTGGTACTGATAGAGTAGGGTGCTGCTATAGGAAATATTAAAAATGTTTTTTTCAAAAAAAGGGGGAAAAAAGCTTTGTAACTGGGTAATCCACAGGGTTAGGAAGAATTGTGATGTGGTTGATAGAAAAAGTCTAGATTGCTTTGAAGAGACAGTTGGTAGAAATATTGATGCTTAAGGTACATCTGATGAGGCTTCAGACAAAATTGATGAATTGGAAGATGCAAACTGAAAGAAAAGCAACCCTTGCCTTAAAATGGCAGAAAACATGGCAAAATTCACCTTTGATGTTGGATGGAAGGCAGAATTTGAATGTGAAGAGCTAGGATATTTAGCTGAGATTTCCATACTAAATATGGAAAGAACTGCCTGGTTTGTCCTTGCAGCTAAGAGTAATATGGGAGAGGAAAGGGATAAGCTGAGAAATGAATTTCTGGGCTCAAAGAAACCAGAAATTGATGGTTTGGAAAATTTTGCACTTCCAGAATCAAGTCTTCAGAGAATAGTGCATGACATAAGTATTTAATTGAACATAGAACCAGTCAGCCATTTCAGTGCAAGTCAGGACTGGAAATGCTGTTATCCAGAAATGAATTGTGGAAAGTCCTACTGTCTGATGGTTTGGATGCCTCTGTACTACATGGGAAACCAACAAGTTTTTTGTGAGATCTGTATGAAAGGAACCACTGACAGCCTAGAATAAAAGGGACAGAAAAAGGACAGATTAATGGAAAAATGATTTCAAAGTCAGAACAATAGATGCTGAGGTCTTTACCAAAAAGATCTTCTCTAGGCAAGGGAGCAAGTCCACCCAATGTGTGTGGACAGGGTGAGTATGCCCAGGCAGTGCAATAGGGTGGGCCTTCTACCTTGTAATGGTTTGAAAGTTTTATGTAATTATGAATTCCAAAAATATACATTGAATCATGCTTGTAAACTGATCTGTTAATCTGGGCATGATTAGGTTATGTTTAGGGCATTAACTGTGCCATGTCAGTAGGGCATTGAGCCCCACCCCTCAGTGGGTGTGGTGTCAAATATTAAAGGCAAGGCAAAAGACAGAGGGAGCAGATTTGAGAAGCAGTTCGGATGTTGGATAGGACACCCCAGGAGAAGACAAGTGAGATGTTCACCTGATAGTCTACAGCTGCAGTGCTGGGAAGAGAGGAACCCAAAAAGCCTCAACCCTGGAAAACATCAGCAGCTGTCTTGCTCCAACACGTGGACTTTGGTGAGGGAAGACTTATGCTTTGTGTCCTGGTAACTGTAAGCTTCTACTCCAAATAAATATCCTTTATAAAGACCAACAAATTATTGGTTTATTTGCAAAAGCACCCCTTTAGCTGACTAATACAGAATTTAGTACCGAAGAGTGCGGAAGTGCTTTTTGCAATTACCAAAATATTGGAATGGTTTTATAAATGGGTAAGGGGTATTATTTGGAGGAATTGTGAAATGCTTGATGGAAAAGGCCAAGATCACTTTGAAGAGACTGTTGATAGTACTATGGATGCTAAAGAGACTTTCTATGATGCCTTAGAAATAAATGATGAAACTATTAATGGAAACTGGAGGAAAGTTGATCTGTGTTTTGAAGTTGCAGAGCACTTAGCAAGATTAATTCCTGGTGTTATATGGAAGACAGAATTTGAAAATGGAAACTGGAGCATTTAGGTGAAGAACTTTCCAAGGTAAACTTGGAGAATGTGGCTTGGCTTCTCCTTGCAGCTTATAGCAAAATACTAGATGAGCGAAATACACTAAGGACTGAACTTTTGGGCACAAAGAAAACAGAAACTGACTACAAGTCTCTGGAAATCAAGTTTCCAGATGAAAGTGCCCCATTTGAAGACTTAGCTAAATGTGGAACTTGTAAATCAGAATTGAAGATGCAGTTATCTCGGAAAGACTTGTGGAAAGTCTTACTGTCTAATGGCTTGAACCCCTGCTTCCTGCATGCTAAACCAACAAATTTTTTGAGAGCACTGTATGAACAAAACCACTGTTCACTTGGAATAAAAAGGACATGGAAAGGAGACATTGAAGGAGAAACAGCTTTAGGAGAAAACCATGGAAGCTGAGATCTGGAATTAAGACATTGCCTTGGGCCAAGAGATGAGCCCCACCCATGTGTCCAGACAGGGTGAGTTTGCCTGAGCAGTTGAAGAGGGTGGATGTTCCCATTCAATGTTCTGGGAGAGTTTTGCCTCCCCTGGGTGCAGAGAGGGTGAGTTTGCCCCAGAAGTTGAAGAGAGTGGATGTTCCCACCTAATGTTTGGGAACAGTCTTGCTGCCCCAGGTTACAGGGAGGGTGGAGCACATTCCTCAAAGATTAGGGCAGTTAAGATCAGCAGCCCATATGTCTGAGAGGGGTGCTCCTGTCCCTCATAGATTAGAGATAGCCAGGTTTTCAACTCATTGCTCTGAAAGGGTTGAGCCTGTATACCAAAGGTTAGGGTGAATGATATCTTCACCTCACCATACTAGGGGTGCTAAGACTGTAACCTAAAGATTGGGTAACCTGTGGCAATCACCCCAACATTCTTGGAGGATGAAGTCTGTAACTTGGTTGACCCCCAGATGCTTGATGAGGGTGGAACCAAGAAAATGGCTGTTGAGCAAGACTGTGGAAAGGGTGGGGTCCCATGTGGCTCCAGGAGAAGAAACCATCATCTTAAGAATAACTTTCAGACTTTGAAATGGAATGGAGGATGCCCTGCAGTTTTGCTGAACTGTAGAGGTTCCATGACTCATGTTTAACATCCCAGTTTCTCTTTATGATAAAGAAAATGTTTATTCTTTGTCTTTCCCTTTGTGTATTGGAAGCAGATTAGTGATTAAGTCAGTTTCAGAGTCCTATAGCAGACAGGATTTTGCCCAGAAGGCAAACTGTATTTATTTAAAATGATCATAGTATGATTTTGTACTTGCATTGTTACTGAATTAAGATTTTTTGAATATTGTAGTGTAGTTTTGGAATTCAGAGGATGGAATGTAATGGTTTGACAGTTTTATGTAATTATGAATTCCAAAAATATACATTGAATCATGCTTGTAAATTGATCTGTTATTCTGGGCATTATTAGGTTATGATTAGGGCGTTTACTCTGCCATGTTAGTAGGGTGTTGAGCCCCGCCCCTCAGTGGGTGTGGACTAAAGTGTTAAAGGCAAGGCAACAGACAGAGGGAGCAGATTTGAGGAGCAGATTTGAGCTGCAGCCCTGGGAAGAGAGGAACCCAAAAAGCCTGAACCCTGACAAACATCGGCAGCTGTCTTGTTCCAACATGTGGACTTTGGTGAGGGAAGACTGATGCTTGGTGGCCTGGTTACAGTAAGTTTCTACCCCAAATAAATACCCTTTATAAAGACCAACGAATTATTGGTATATTTGCAAAGGCACCCCTTTAGCTGACTAATACACAACTCATCATTCAGAAAGAGTGTTACCACCCCAGTTTTCTTTGTTGCTTGGTGAATGGTAGAGAGGCTGACAACCACCCCATTGCTTACAAAGGTGCAGCCTATATCTTTCCATCACCCAGATGCTTGAAGAGGGTGGACTGAGAATCTGAACATCACCTCAATGGTTGAAGGGGTTAGAGCATTCACTCTAGTGTTTGAGGAGAAGATGGTCACTTGGAAATGTGGAACTGCTTGTTCATCACAACCAGAAGACAAACTATTCTTCCATTGATGACTCTCCAACCTTGAAATCTAATGGAATATTCCCTAAATTTTTTCCAAATTTGTTGGAACCTATGACCCCAGTTTTCCTTCCAATTTATCCCTATGAGAATGGGAATGTTTATCCTATGATTTCCCTCATTTGTATACTGGAAGCAGTTAACTTGATCTCTTAGTTTCACAGGTCCACAGCCTAAGGGGAATTGTGTCCCAGGACAGAACACACCTATAAATGATTTTGATGAGAATTTGTACTTAACATTTAATTGAAATGATTTAAGTCTTTGGGATATTGCAATGGAATGAATGGATTTGCATGTGGAAACAATATGTCTTTTTGAGGTCCAGCAGGTGGAGTGTGGTGGTTTGTAACTTCATGTACCCAAGAAATTCACATTCTTAAAGCTAATCATTTCCTGTGGGTAAAATAATCCTATCACAAGTAGGAAATTTCAAATAGGTTACTTCAGTTAAGGTGTGGCCTAGGGTGGGTTTTAATCTTCTTACTAGAGTCCTTTCTAAATGGGATGAATTACAGGGAAAGATAAAGCCATGGAAGCAAGAAGCTGTAAGCAACAAAACCAAGAAGAGAAGGGAAAGAGCAGCAGATGCTGCCATGTACCTTGCCATGTGACAGAATCCAGGATCACTGGCAACCAGTCTTCAGGAAGAAAGCTTCACCTTGATGATGCCTTGATATGGACATTTTCATGACCTCAAAACTCTAAGCTTATAAGATAATAAATTCCCATTGTTAAAAGCCAACCCATTTTATGGTATTTCCATTTGGAAGCTTAGCAAACTAGAACAATGACATATACTCTTATTTAATTTTTTTATCTGCTCATCTGTCACTCCCACCAGACACTGTTTTGAAATACTTCTCCCTCCTTTTTTTCCTTTTGAGTAGCTCTTAGAAATAATTACATTATTTCTTTCAGTGTCTTTCACTATCTTGTAGACAAACTTAGTAACCAAGCCTATTCAATATTCTCACCTAGCCAACGAATATCTGAATTTTGGAGGAGTTTTTTTCTTTGAATTCTTTATGTCTTTGTCATGTTTACAGTATTTTTAAGGAGAAAATTCAAATTTCTATTCTCCTTCAAAATTTTAAAATATACTCAATTCTTATGAACACACTGATATACTTTCTTTTTTTGGTATACAAATATGGACACTTAAATTGCTCTCCTTAGATTTTGATTTTATATTTTAAGACAAGTAGTAATCACTGCTATAATACACAAATTATGCCACCTCTTCTGTATGTTTCAAAATATGAGCAAAGAGAAAGATCCTATAGTACTGTAAAGCTACATTGGCATGAAACTAGCCGGATGATAAGGTATAGAAGTAAAAAATCAAGCAGAGCATAATAGAGATGACACTGAAGTAATTAATATTTGTAAATCTTTGTAAGAGCCTACCTATGTAATGCATTATCATAATACAACTTCTTAGGTTCAAACTGCTACTCCACAGTGCATAAAGAATGAGTTATAAATAAGGTTGTTCACAGCTATTCTTAAATCTTAGTTGCACTCAAAAGGAAAAATAAGAAGGAACTAATTATTTCAGTCTCACTGAATGCAAGGAGAGTGAGCATTATGTTAGACTTTGAAAACTTGCAACTAAACTTAACATTGAATTATTATGTGGTTGAGAATTTATTCCATATATAATTATGTTCAGCAATCAGAGAAGTCTCATTTAATCAGTTGAAGGCCTTAAAGGAGAAATGATGATTTTAGCAACTAGAAAGTTCTTAATACTCTAACACTTTATTTGGATGAAAGTGTCTTTTATTTCTTACTGAGAAAATATGTATTAGGAAGCAAAGAATGAGTTTCTTTTATTGTGAACATAAAATAAAATAGAAAATTAACTATAATACAAGCTGCTGAGCAGAATAGAATGAAATAAAAGTCATGATTTTTAGCATAGATCAAAGTTGTAAAAATCAAAATAAGTGGAAGCTACAGTATTGACAATAATGTATTTTGTCAATTTGAGATCCAATTATGTACTATATTTTAAAGAAATCAAGGAACTTGAGTTAATAGGGGGAAAGTATT
>PVKH010021789.1:0-14247 GCA_004027955.1 Chaetophractus vellerosus | reverse complement strand
CTTGAATAAACAGTTCTAAAATTCAACTAGGAGCCGAGTTTTATTCTGAATAGTTACTCACATAACAAACTCAGCTGGGCAATTGTGCCCAGTTGTTCCGTCAACCAAGCAGTGGGCTAATTATAATACAAAGATATTTATAGACTTTAGCTACCAGTGAGTTTACTGCATAGATAGCTGATTACATCTACATCAATCAGGGAGATTGCCATCAGCAATGAGTGACACTTTATTCAATCAGTTAAATGCCTTAAAAGGGGAAGTGATTTCAGCATTCAGAGGGAATTTCCCAGCTCATCTTTGGACAGCCAACATCTCCTGGAAACTCATCAAGGACCTTCGTTGGACTTTCATTGCAGCCTGCCTCCAGAACCTGGACTTGTGGATCTCCACAGGTCATGTGAAGACTTATAAAATCTCATATTATTGACAGATATCTCCTGTTAGTTCTGTTTCCCTAGAGAGTCCTGACTAATACATGGTCACTACATTCTTCCTACTGAAATAGCTATATTCTGGATCTGTTACAAGCAGGTAAACATTCTTGTACTAAATAGAAAACAATTGATGCTATCAAAAAACTTTGCTGGGCTTTATTGGGTATTTGTATTACACTACAAAATTCAAGGTCTAACAAAATTATTGGATCCAGATTTGATTTATTCCTATGTATAATATCAAAACACAAAATAAATGAAAATTGAAAAAAATGATTTAGTTATCTGAAGGTTTTGACTGACTAATGATATTTACCATGTGGCTGTAGCTTTGGGAATTAGTTGGATGAATCTATTGGAAGTGAACTCAGATCAAGTGTATAGAAAGTGTTAGTTGCTCTGTGAGAATATAATCATGAATAATAATAAGTTTTTGCTGTGGTTTTATGTATGTCCCAAAATTCCTCAAAACCTTTTCAAGATGTAGCTTAGTTCCCCTTTCCTTCAGTGTAGGTTGGACTTAGCGACTCATTTCTAACAAAGAGAGTAATGCAAAAATAATGCATGTGACTTTGAAACTGAGAAATAAAAGGCATGTCTTTCTGTCTTGGTCTCTTTCTTTGGGTTCACTCATTCTGGGGAAGACAGAGTGAGTATCCCTATGGGGAAGCTCTCGTGGTGAGAAACTGAGGTCTCTGGACAACAGCCATACCTGTTAGCTTGGAAGCAGACCTCCAACTCCAGGCAAGCCTCCAGATGACTGCAACCTCATTAGAGACCCGGCTAAGTTGCTCCCAGATTCCCAACCCTCAGAAACCAAGTGAGAGAATAAATGGGTGTGGCTTTTAGTTGATAATTTTGGGGATAATTTGTTGTTTAGCAATAGATAAGTAAAAGATAAACAAGTAATTATTTTTCCCTTCCAAAAATGTAAAAGGAGAAATAAATCACCAAGTCTTTATGGTCATAAATAGTCCTTTTTTCTTTCACTTACTTCTTCACTAGTTTATTCAGTATAAGCATTCTCCACTATCCTGCATGAGCCCAAAAACAGGGTGTAGTTTGAGACTGAATGACAAACAGTTGCCAAGAACACAGGGGTAGTGGGTTTATGTTGTATTCTGAGACTCTAAACCAATTTATAAACTCAAATTCCCCTTTTTGAGAAGAATAACTTATGACCTTTGTCTTTGTACTGAACCCAATATTAGAATATACCTGATATAAAGAAATTAAATCATTGTCAAGCACCAAACTGCAACAATGTTAGTCAGAGACATCTGTGCACTGATTCTGTTCTTCCAGAAAAGGATGTATACTTCCACCATACCAAGGAGCCGAGAGAGTCTACAACTGCAAGCAAGAGTCCCATCCATTGGCCCTAATGGATTGCAGCCCCCTCTCAATTAGAGGTGAAATGGACATCACCATCCCAGAATCCTCAGACTTGAGGAATGAACTATAGGCTAAAGTAGACTTACTGGTATTTTACCATAGACTTATTGTGATTCTAGCAATGGAAGAAATTATATCATTAATGTGGATGCAGTGGCCACTGGAGGTCTGAGGGCAGGGAAAGGGAAAAACAGGTGTAATTCTGGAGCATTTTCAGGACTTATGAATTGCCCTGAATGACATTGCAATGACAGATACGGGCCATTACATATCTTGCCATAACCTACAGAATTGGGTAGGAGAGAATGTAAACTACAATGTAAACTTTAACCCATGCTTAATGGCAATGCTCCAAAATGTGTTCATCAATTGTAATGAATGTACCACACTAATGAAGGATGTTGTTAATGTGGGAAAATGTGGGAAATGTGGGGAGCAGGGTATATAGGAATCCCCTATATTTTTAATGTAACATTTATGTAACCTAAGTATCTTTAAAATATATATATATTGGTGTAATATAGTGGCATTTTCAGGACATTGGAATAGTCCTGAATGATATTGCAGTGACAGATACAAGCCATTATATATCTTGTCATAACTTACAAAAATGCTCCAATATGTGTTCATCAATTGTAACAATTGTACCACACGAATGAAGGATGTTGTTAATGTGGAAAAGTGTGGGAGGGGTAGGGAGTGGGGTGTATGGAAATCCCCTACAATTTTTATATATAGTTTATGTAATCTAAGTATCTTTTAAAATTTTAAAAATTAAAAAAAGAAAAAGATGTATCCTTGATATTACTGAATTTGAGTCAAGAAACAGGGAACCATGTTTTAAAAACAAAATAAAACCAAAAAAACCCACAAATTTTAATGGGATCTCATGGCTTATTCATATAAATTGTTTAGAATGTTAATGAAAACCCCCAGTATGTATTAGAATTGTCAGAGCAAGAATGAGTTCCCAGATATGGTAAGTTATTTACTTAAATGGACAGAGTTATACCAGCATCTGCTTGCAACTTTCATGGTCTCTGGGGTGTGGCCCTGAGATAGATGCAGCTGCTTACATGGCCAGCTTGCTGTTGCTAAGAATTTTTTTTTTTTTAGATTTTTATTTTTTCATTTTCTGCTTTTTGTCGCCCTCCCATCACCACCCGCCCTGTGGTGATGTGCTGAGTCAGCTTCACTGGTGAGCGGTGGCCTTGCCCACTTCCAGGTGGCCTGCCCAGCTTGCAGGCAGCTCTGCCCTGCCCGGACAGCTCCACTCTGCTCGCAGGTGGCTCTGCCCCGCCCATGGTGGCTTTTTCTTCTCAAGCGGTCTGCCCACCCGGAGAGGCCCCGAGGACCAAACCCAGGGCCTCCCATGTGGTAAACCAGTGCCCTATCCACTGGGCTATACAGCCGGCCCCGTTGCTAAGATTTTATATCTTTGGTTAACTAAATTGGGAGCTATTATAACTTTACAGTGTGTGTGTGTGTGGACACTGTATGTTTGATCTTCTCCCACAAATATATACCCTGCTAAATAGTTACTACTATAGTATGATTCATTATTTGATACATTATTTCAATGGTTCTAAATGTCAAATGTGAAAATAATGAGTACTTCCCTTTCATATCCTTCATACCTAACCTAGTAACTGAAAAATAGCACGTGCTTTATGAATAGTTGCTGTTGTTTCTCTAGAAACACTTTGATTAAAGAAAACATAAATATATTTTAAAAATCATGTAGAGAAGCGGCTGTGGCTCAAGTAATTGAGCTCTTGTTTACTATATGGAGGACCCAGGTTCCATCCCCAGGACCGCCTGGTAAAAAAGAAAAAAGGCATCTGAGACCCGCACAGCCTGAAGAGGCACAGGACCCTGCCCACGTGGCAAAGCCACGCACCAAAAAAATGATCACACAGCCTGATAGAAAAGACAAACATGTATAAATATTTTTCTCTAGATTTTCTAGGAGATCTTGAGTATTTTAATTTTATAATATTCAATGGAACAGATAATCTGTACAAATGTCATAAGATAGATTGTTAGACAAGGGCATTTACTTTCCTTCTAACACTTTTCCTCATTCTAAACATATCCTTGAAGATGTTGTATAGTTTATAAAGCCTCCATATATTATACTGTAAAATCTCACTCAATATTTACAACATTAAATAATATGTAACTCTTTCAATAGACTTTATTTTTTAAATTTCAGATCTACTGAATGACATGTTTCTACAAAGCTTTGTAGGAAGAAAAAAAAAGAATGAAAAAAAATTAAAGAGACTAGATAAGACGTGGATCAATGGTGCCTCCAGCATGCACTCTGTAGAATATTTTTTAATTGGATTTATTCTAATTGTAAACACTTTTACAATATATTGTTTTGCTCTTTAGTCAATCTTTCTGTATATCTTAGATTCTGCAGAACATGCATATTGAATTGTTAATGAAAATGGCGATAGATTTAATAGATACTACATACGTTTGTATATTTTCTCAGCAATTAAGTTTTTGCTTGTCGCTAGGAAGAGCCCTAATTAACCCTAAAGGAAAACCTGAGGGTACATAGATAAAGTGGGGACCTAATTAGAATTATACTCTGTAAGGATAACAATACACAAGTGTGGCAAAAGCAGAGTGAGCAAGGTAGGAGACAAAGGCAGAGAGATAACAGGATTCTAGATTTAAATGTGGGTTATTAAAAACCAGAATTTTATTGTAAGTTAGAAAGTCTTTGGAAGGTTTTGAGTGACATGATTCAACATGCTTTATAGGATCATCCATGCTTCTGTACTGAGACTAGAATATGGGAGGTGGAGGATAGAAATGGTTAAAGCAAGGAAATGTGTTAGGAGTTAATACAATAATTTAAACCAGGGATGACTGTGACAGGGACCAGGATTTAGCAGTGGAGAAAGTAAGAGTTCATGAGATTCTGATATGCTTTGAAGGAAGAGCTGACAAAATTTGCTGATAATTATGATATGAAGTACGAGAAAAAAACAGGAAACAAGAATGGCTAAAGGTTTCTGACCTACACAAATATCCATATGCCATTATTACTAAAAGTAGAAGATTATAGAGGAAGCAGTTTTGCACTTTTAATTTTAGATACTTATTATATATTTAGTTGGAGTTATCAAGAAAGCAATTGAAAATGAGTCTGAAATTTAAGAGACAAGTCCAAGTTAGAGATATAAATTTGAGAGCCATCAAAAATAATGTTTAAAGCCTTATGAGACCTCCAAAGTGATTATGAGTTAATAAAGAAGAGAAGACATCTAAGAATAAAGCTCTGAGGAACCCAACTTTATGAGATAAGAGAGATGAGGAGAAACCAGCAAAGGAAACTGAGAAGTGATGGTCACAGAAGTAAAGCAAACTAGAAAATTCGTATGTCCTGACATCCAAGAGATGAAGTGTTTCAAGAGAGAGGGAATTCACTAAAATTGCTCTGTCAAGGTCACCAGTAACCTCCACATAGCTAAATCCAACAAGCAATTATCAGTCTCATTGGTGGTAGTTGACATAATTGATAATTTTCTTTTACATCAAAGGAACTCCTCGGACTAATGGTAAAAGGATAAGACTTGATTTGGTATAACATACCTGAATATATGTGAGCTCTCATATAGCACTTTGTTTTCTATCAAAAAAGTGAGTAAAGCCTAGGTCCAAGAACCAAAACTGCATATAGGCTCAGTTAATTTCTGAGAGTAAATCAATGTGATTAGATTAGGTGAGAAAGAGTCATGAAGATTTAGCCCACACTACATTAGAGCAAACAGCAAGTCCTAACAAATTTGCTCACATTGAGTATAGGAAAGAATAAAATAAATGGAGTGATTGCTTTGCAAACATATAGCAGAAGGAAAAGAAAGAAGAAAGACAATGGGGACAAGGAAGATGAAGAAAAAGCAAAAAGAAAATGTGCAGAAGAAAGAACTAAAAAGAGGACTAGAATTTGGACATTAATGAGCATAAGTGAGGAAGAAAAGGAGACAGAGAGAGAAAGGAAGAAAATGTAGCCTGTAAAAGATAGTCAAATATTTTAATTAAAAAGGAAACATCGGGGCCAGCAGTAGCCCAATTGGTAGGGCACCGGTTTACCACATAGGAGGCCCCGGGTTCGGTTCCTGGGGCCTCCTCAAGCTGGCAGACTGCCTTGAGAAGGCAAGCCACTGCAGGCAGGGCAGGCTTCCGTGGGCAGGACAGGCTGCCACAGGCAGAGCAGGCCCCCGTGAGCAGGACAAGCTGCCGTGAGCAGGCAGGCAGCCGTGCGGTGAGCTGACTCAGTGGGTCGCTGCAGCAGGGGGAGACAAGCAGACACAAAAAAAAAATGCAAAAATGAACACAGCAAGAACAAGCAAAAGGGGGGGTATGTAATAAATAAATTAATTAATTAAAAAGGAAACATAAGAAATAGAAATGATTACCTGTAAGTGCTAATTATAAGAAAGAATTTTAATGAGATCATGATTCTATGAGATGAGATTTTTAAAAAATGAGTTGTTAAAACAAAAGCATTATGAACAGTGAGACTGCAGTGGAAGGAAATTACTAATTAATTAATAACTAAGTGGAAAACAGAAGAAAAGCTGAGAATGTATTAGTGACCTAGAGTCAAAGAAAATCACTTTGAAGGCAGAGAAAATTGTAAAAATAATAATAATAATAAAATTATGAGAGTAAAAGTAGAATATCTATGACAGAAATGATGCAGTATATCAGAATAGCTCATTCCTTGAAGTAGAGACTATATAAAATAAAATATAAAAATAGAACAGAGAAAGTGTTCCTCAGGTAATAGCACATTTTTTCCAAAGGAAAGGAAAAAGCAAATCTAATGATTGAAAGGGCACACTGTGTTTCTTGGGAAAAAAACCTGACACAGAACAATAAATACCCAGACATATGCTAATGAAGTTACTGAACTTCAAAGATAAAAGAAATTTTTAGACATCCTAGCAGAAATATCACATCCTTTACAAATGAAGGTTAAAAACATTATCAAGCTGGCCCCAGGCTTCCAGCTTTTTAACATTGACATATCCAATGCCAGAATTCGATTGACCAGGTTCCACAAAGTTCAAAGAAAAATAAAGAGTTGTACCAGAATGTTTACTATAGAATTCACCAAAGCTGCCATTCAAACCTGAGACAATAGCAGGCATTTTCAAACATGTAAGAGTACCAATCAGTTCTAATGAAGTTGTCAGGCACAGAAGTAAAATAAAAATTATTCCACATCAAAAGTGTACAATTTTTTAAAAATTTTTTTTAGATTTATTTATTTTATTACATATCTCCCCTTCCCCCCCGCTGCGGTGACGCACCGAGACTGGTCACTGCGCAGGCGTGGCTTTCCCCACTTGTGGGCGGCTTCTGCTTCCATTCACGGCTGGCTTTCAGTTCGCGGGTGGCTGGCTGCGCTCCATTTGCGGGCGACCTGCCCTGCCTGTGGCGGCTTTTGCCCTGTCCGTGGCAGTTTTTTGCCCTGCCCATGGCGGCTCTGGCCCGCCTAAGGCGGCTTGCCATTCTCAAGGCGGTCTGCCCGCTAGGAGAGGTCCCCGGGAACCGAACCCGGGGCCTCCCATGTGGTATGCCAGTGCCCTATCCATTGGGCTATACAGCCGGCCCCCAAAGTGTACAATATTTTAAAAGTCCAGCCAACCAACAGATGATTTGAGAAACCATGATAAAAGTGATTTTATTCACTACTAATGAAGATTTACTTCTAAAACCAAGATTAAACAATTGCAAAAAGATAAATGTTATAATGTTGATTTTTTTTAAACAAAGGAAGGGTGAATGGGAAAATATGTGTATACATTTATTTCAATGTATTTATTATTAAGGATTCAAAAGACACTGAATTTGGTATATCAAGAAGCAAAAACTGTCTGTCTTAAAGTTATGTTAAAGGAACTAAAGGTAATAAATATATAAGTAATAACATGATTAACATGTATCAGGAGAAGAAAAAGGAGAAAGATTTTGAAGGATGTATATTCTGTCAGCTGTTGACTTCCCAATATGCCCAACAGAAAAACTGATGTTGATGTTGAGCTAGCAAACCTAAGTTTATCAGACTTGTTACAGTAAGGAAGCACATTCGTTTGAAAGAGCTTGAGTTGAGTATAAGAAAGGGGAGGTTTTTGGGAAGGCTAGGGAGCGGGGCACATGGGAATCCTCTATATTTTTTATGTAACACTTATGTAATCTAAGTTTCTTTTTTAAAAAATAATTTAAGTATATGTAGCCATTTGATATAATTATGAAATCAAAAAATCAATATTGAATCATGCTTGTAAATGGATCTGTTCATCTGGGAATGACTGGGTTATGATTAGGGTATTGACTGGGCCATGTCAGTAGGGCGTTGAGCCCCGCCCCTTGGTGGGTGTGGTCTCAAGTATAAAAGGCAAGGCCAAAGACAGAGGGAGCAGATTTGAGAAACAGATTCTTGAGAAGCAGTTCTGATGTTGGAGAGAACGTCCCAGGAGAAGAAAAAGGAGCCGTTCACCTGATAGTCTACAGCTGACCTTGTGGAAGAAACAGAGGAACTAAGCCCGGAGGAAAACGCAGCCCTGGGAAGAGAGGAAACCAAGAAGCCTGAACCCTGGCAAACATCAGCAGCTGTCTTGCTCCAACATGTGGCAATGGACTTTGGTGAGGGAAGAAACTTATGCTTTGTGGCCTGGTAACTGTAAGTGTCTATCCCAAACAAATACCCTTTATAAAGACCAACCAATTCTTGGTATATTGCAAAGGCACCCCTTTGGCTGACTAATACAGTATATCAAAAAAAAGATGACAAAGAAAAAAAGGGGAGGTTTTGCACAGAGAACTGATTGGGATTGGATATCATTTTCATGACATAATAGCTTTGCATCATTGGGCACAGAGAGGTAAGCACCTTGAAGTGAATATTGATAAGTATGCTGTTTTGGTGCAGAAAGCAAAATTATTTTTGCCTGAGCCCAGTATTGTTTGACCATAAAAAGGAAAGTAGGCTATGTGCTAGAGTTATTTAGCATAAAGACAGGAAAAGTGTCTTTGCCTGAAATTTATTAGCACAGGAATAGAAAGTATACTGATTTCAGTTTGCAATCTTTCATTTGGTCATACATTAGCCTAACAGGAAGGATTAGCCATTATCATCCGAGGATATGATTAATCCAGTTCTGCACTGGTGTTTAATTTGTTACAGTCACATACAGACATTCTGATGGAAGTTGTTCAACATCTCTAAGTGTCAACTGTCAGATTTTTCTTTGTTTATAGTGGATTTTTAATTTTATTTTAAGGGTATTAGATCATTTGATGGAATAGCAACTGTGCCACTGCTTTTAAGACACTAGAGATCACATATTTGGGCAGTTCAATAGAGACAAATACTAAACGAATGACTATGACCAGAGATTGTAATCAGGTTTTAATCCATAAATCAAGTGAGCCCAAATTAAGCCAACAGAATCCCAATATCAATAACCTATAGACCCAGATATAGGAGTATAACCCTAATTATTAATTTTATTTCATTGTTTCCTAAATCTTTTTAGCAATATGGTAGATTCCAAAAAAGTCTATGGAATTTTTAACTGTTTTTTTTTAATTAGAGAAATTGTGGGGTTACAGAAAAATCATGCATAAAATACAGGGTTCCCATATATCACTCTGTTATTGACACTTTGCATTAGTGTGGTACATTTGTTACAAATAATGAGGCACATATTTATAATTATGCTATTAGCTACAGTCAGTGTTTTAATTTAGGGTTCACTGTGTTGTGGAGTTCCATGGGTTTTTTTAAAATTTATTCTAGTAACATATATATAATCTAAAAATTCCCCTTTTAGCTACATTTAGCTACATTCACATATACCATCCATTACCAAAACTTTTCCATCATCCCAAATAGAAGCTGTACATTTTAAGCCTTGATTCCCTATTCCTTTACCACATCCCACCCCATGGTAAACAATATTCTACATTCTGACTTTACCAGTTTGCTTATTCTAATTATTTCCTATTGGTGAGCTCACACAATATTTTATATATTTTTTCTTATTATCTGGCTTATTTCACTAAACATGAAGTCTTTAGTCTTCATCCATGTTGTTGAATGTATCAGGTCTTAATTTCTTTTTATGGTAGAAAAATATCTCATCATGTGTATATACCACATTTTACTTATCCATTTATCAGTTTATGGACACTTGGTGTGGCGGTTTGAAGCCGTCTGCACCAAAAAAAAATGTTCTTAAATTTAATCCATTTCTGTGGATGTGAACCCACTGTAAGTAATACCTTTTGATAAGGTCACTTCAGTTAAAAAGGTGTGGCCCACCTCCATCAGGGGGGGTCTTACTCTTATTACTGAAGTAATTTACCAGCATAATAAAGTTCAGACACAGAGAGAAAGAAATACACAGGAAGAAGCTGAAATCAACAAAATTCAGAAGAAAAGAGAGAACCATAAGAGGCTGCCATGTGAATCGCCATCTGACAACCTAAGAACCAATAATTACCAGCAGCCACTCCCAGAACACCTCAGCCTTTGGAAAGAAAGCATCACCTTGATCACTTGATTCGGATTTTCTTTAGCCTCAAAACCCGGAGCAATAAATCCCCATTATTTAAGCCAACCAAAGGCACAGTATTTGCTTGAGCAGCCTAAGAAACTAAAGCAGGTTTTGGTACCAAGACAATGGGTTGCTGCTATTGCAAATACCAAAAAAAAATGTGGAAACGCTGTAATTGGGTAAAGAGCAGAGGCTGGAAGAATGGCGAGGTTCTTGGTAGAAAAGGCCTAGATTGCTTTGAAGAGACTGTTGTAAAAATATGTATGCTAAAGGTACTTCCAATAAGGCCTTAGACAGAAATGATGGAAATGTTATTAGAAACTGGAGGAAAGGCGATCCTTCTTGTAAAGTGGCAGCAAACTTAGCGAAATTGAGTTCTGATGTAAGGTGGAAGGCAGAACTTTAGAGTGATGAACTTGGATATTTAGCTCAGGGGATTTCTATGGAAAGTGTTAGCTTGGTTTTTCCTTGCAGCTTATAGGAAAATGTGATAAAAAGGGGATAAGCTGAGAGTTGAACTCCTGGAGACAAAGAAACCAGATATTGATGATTTGGAAAATTCTGAGTTTCTGGAAAGCAAGTCCCCAGAGAACAGTGCTGCATGTGAAGGCTTAACTGAACATGCAACCAGTTAGCAATTTCTGTTCATGTGAGGATTGTAGATGCAGTTATCCAGGAAGGATTTTGTGGACTATACACAAAATTGAAAACTCTTTTGCATAACTTGTATGAATGGAACCACTGCCAGCCTGGACTAAAAGGGGCATAGAAGGGACAATTTAAGAAAAAATCACTTCAAGAGCAGAACCATGGAAGCTGAGATGACTGAAGACATCCCAGGCCAACAAGTGGGCCCAGCCATGTGGGTGGTAATGGTGAATTTGCCCTGGCACTTGGCAAGCCTTCTGCCCCATTGTTCAGAAAGAGTGCTGCCACCCCAGTGCTCAGAGAGGGTAGATACTGTGCTCAAGGGGTTTGCAAAGAGCCTGGCCACCATGCCAATGCTTGGAGAGGGTGGAACATTCCCCCCAGTGTTCAGGGAGAGCATGGTTGCTAGATAAGAGCTTGGAAAAGGTGAACTGCTTCTCCATCAGCCTAGGAAGACAAAGCATCTTTCCGTTGATGACTCCCAGACTTTGAAATCGAATGGAGTATGCCCTGCAGGGTTTTGGAATTGTCTGGGAACTGTGACCCTGTTTTCCTTCCAATTTCTTCCTATGGAAATGGCAATGTTTACTCTATGAATGTCCCTCCATTGAATATTGGAAGCAGATAACTTGTTTTCTGGTTTTCACAAGTCCACAGACAGAGGGGAATTGTGCCCCAAGACAGTCAATACCTATAACCAATTTCAAAGAGACACTACTTAGCATCGTATCTGAAATTATTTAAGGCTTTTGGGATATTGTGATGGAATGAATGTATTTTGTGTATGAAAGGTTCAGAAGGTGGAGTGATGTTGGCCTGGAAGAATGAATTATGGCACTTTCACTCTTCTTCAAATTTTTGGAAGAGTTTGAGCAGGATTGATGTTAATTCTTCTTCGAAAGTTTGGTAAAATTCTCAAGTGAAGCCATTTGGTCCTGGGCTTTTTTTATTGGGAGGTTTTTGATTACTGATTCAATCTCTTTCCTAATTATTGGTTTGATGAGATCGTCTCTTTCTTCTTGAGTCAGTGTAGGTAGTTTGGGTGTTTAAGAATTTGTCCATTTCATCTAGGTTATCTAATTTGTTGGCATACAGTTGTTAATAGTTTCCTCTTATAGTACTTTTAGTTTCAGTGAGGTCAGTGGCCACAATCCCCATTTTCATTTCTGATTTTAGTTAGTTGTATCCTATTCCATTTTTTCTTGTCAGTCTAGCTAAAGGTGTGTCAATATCATTGATTTTTTTTCAAAGAAGTAACTTATGGTTCTGTTGACTCTAATATTATTATTATTGTTATTACACTATGTTTTATTTATCTCTGCTCTAATCTTTGTTATTTTTTAATCCATTCTATCAGTCTAGGTCTTTTGATTGGGCAGTTGAATCCACTAACATTCAGTGTTATTACTGTAAAGGCATTACATACTTCATCCATCTTGTCCTTCGGTTCTTTGTTGTCATACCATTCTATTATCTGTATACCCATCCTTTAGTTAACCCTTCTTTTAATAATCTTAATTTCTGAAGTCCTCCAAAATTTCTCACTCTTGTTTTTTCTTTTCAAGCTGCAGAACTTCCTTTAGTATCTCTTGTAAATCTTGTCTTTTGGTAACATATTCTATCAGCTTTTGTTTGTCTGTGAAGACTTTAATCTCACCCTCATTTTTGAAGGACAGCTTTTCCAGACACAGAATTCTTGATGGTAGTTTTTCTCTTTCCATACCTTAAATATATCATACCACTTTCTTCTCTCCTACATGGATTCTGAGGAACTCTCTGCACTTAATCTTATCAAGTTTCCTTTGTAAATGATGCTTTGCTTTTCTCTTGCTGCTTTCAGAATCCTCTCTTTATCTCTGATATTTGCCATTCTGAATAGTAGGTGTCTTGGGGTGGGCCTATTCAGATTTATTCTGTTTGGGGTACATTGTCCTTCTTGGTATTGACATTTATTCCTTCATAAGGGTGGGGAAGTTTTCTGCCATTATTTCCTCAAATATTCTTTTTGCCCCTTTTCCATTCTTTTCTCCTTCTGAGCCATCGGCAATGCGACTGTTTGTGCATTTTGCATTATCATTCAATTACCCAAAACTCTGTTCCATTTTTTCCATTCCCTTCTTTTTTTGTTCTCCTGTCTTTTCCAGTTGGTTCTGTCTTCAAAGTCACTAATTTTCTCTTCAAGCAATTCAAATATGCTCTTATGTGCCTCTAATGTGTTTTTAATCTCATCCATCATGCCTTTCATTCCCATAAGGTCTGTTACTTTTCTTTGCAGACTTCCAAATTGTTCTTCATGTTCTCCTTGTGTCTTCTTAATAACCTTTATTTCTTTAGTCATATTTTCTTTAAATTCTTTTAAGTAATTTATGAGAGTTGTGTGATTATCACTAATTAATTGGCTTAAATCTTGTATCTCTTCAGGACACTTGGTTTGTTCTTTTGCCTGGGCCATCTCTTCCTGTTTCTTAGGATGCCTTGCAATCTTTTTTGCTGATGTCTATCCATCTGAATATGTTGGTGAATTTACTCCAATTTCTCTCTCTTGCTTATTGATTTTTTTTCCCACAACTCTTATGTTTGGTTAAACTTATTCTCAGTCTTTAAAATTTCCCAGCTTAAGTTTTCAAAATCAGGTCAGGGACTCACTAGTGTGGCACAAATTTTCTTCCAGGGGTTGGATACAGAGAGCATCAACAGTTTTTGTCCATGCAATTTCCAGACCAGCCAGCAGATGACGCTAGTCAATGCATCTTTCCATGCAGGTGTTTCAGTCTTGGCTTTCCTGTGTTCCTGTTTTAAATCTCCAGATTAGAGATTCAAAGGGGGCTCTACTGGCCAAATTCGCTGAAGAAAAGCACCCCAACTTCCCCTCTCTTTTTCCTTGAAACAGCTGACAGGGAAGAAGATGCCTGTTCCCCTCTCAGTTGGCTTCAGGGAGTCAGATGTTTTACCCCAGGTTAGTATCTTGGGGGTGGGGGTGGGGAGCTTTTCCAGCCACCATAGGGGTTTGGTAACTCATGTTTTATTGTTTTGGTTTTTTTGTCTCTCTGTCCCTCACTCTCCTAGGAGTTGTTTAGCACTGTCCTGGTTTCCTGACCCCAAAATCACATCCTTCAGATGGTTTTTGGTTCTTTCTATGTTGTTTTTGTGAGATTGTTCAGCTCTGTCTGTTAGTC
>PVKH010021788.1:0-14246 GCA_004027955.1 Chaetophractus vellerosus | reverse complement strand
TTCTGTGTCTGCTTGTCTCCCCCCGTTGCGGCGACCCGCCGAGTCAGCTCACCTCGCGGTGGCCTTGCCTGCTCGTGGGGGCTTACCCTGCTTGCGGCGGCTTGCCCTGCCCGCGGTGGCTTGCCTTCTCAAGGCGGTCTGCCCACTCGAGGAGGCCCCAGGAACCGAACCCCGGGCCTCCCATGTGGTAAACCTGTGCCCTACCAATTGAGCTACAGCCGGCCCCTGAATCCAGCTCTTGAGCAGCAGCAGAACATAACTGCAAAGGCTACACTGATTAAAAGATATAAATACTGTATCAGGTTTTCTGTATCAGCATTTCAATGTTTTGTTTGTTTTAAACTGATCCTTTAGCAGGAAAAAATAAAGCCTGCCAGCATTAGTTAAATTGAATAGAATGTGGTAACCTGCCAGTTCTGAATAGCCACTCCATGAAAATGAGTTAATACATGTATTAAAAGGATGCAGGGAAGGAATATTTATTGGTAGAGTACTCCTCAATCTCTCAGTTTTGATTACAAAAGTAGGCCTTACAATATTGATTTCATACAATATTCATTATTTGCCAAATTTTAAATTTCTCCTACTCAGATAATAGTATGTACTGCTGTTAGTCTTCCCCATGGTTGTCATTTTGCTTGCGTATCATTTCTTCAAAGTCAAACTCTTATCCTGTCATCCTCTTATAGATGTTTTAATGTCATCACAGATTGTCTCAAAGTGAGTTGTAAAAATAAAGATCTGGCTTTCTGTTCCTAAATCTTTTGGTATAAGGAGGTCACTAATACTCACATATTTCTGTTCAGTTGTTTCCAAAAGCTCCAAAGCTGGTCTGATTTCTTTCTCAGGTTCCTTGGTTTCCCCAGTTGTGCTAACTATGGCAATATACTAACCTTGTGCTGCCATTGTGTGCAGAAGAAATCATGCACACACAGATATCTGACTTCTGATTAACTTGGTTCTGGGGAATAATGATCTGGCATGAACTGGCATCATTCGTGTTCTGGATTGGATGCCTCAGGATACATATAACTCTGATCACCTGGGCCACTTTTTGTACGCAATATTTTACATAACTGGGATCCTACATGAGCAACTTACAGAAAGCAATCTTGCCTCCAGATTTTACACCAATCACTATTTCATTCTGCACAACGATTTCTTCAAATGGTTGATCAGCAAGTAGGTACCTTCATAAATAGCACTTGATCTTGCAAATCCTTGTGGCAGTTCTCCAAGGCCATACAGTGAATAAAGGTATGGGCTTTTGCCATATCTTGCCAAAGACTCACTATAAAGTTTAATTCTTTAATTAATGGTTTCACAACATGGTTGATCTAAATAGTCATCGGTTCTGTAAAGTGCAAGGGCATGACCAGTAAAATCTATAACTTCTTGGCCCAAGTCAAACTTCTCATACATACCTCGCATTGTAGTCTTCTTAGGGTCAACACCTTCAAAAATTCTAGGATCATTTAAACTAGATGCTTCAGTGGAAGGAACCTTGTAGATTTTTCCTCCTTTATAGACAAAACTCCCTTCAGTCACTTTGAAATCCATGTAGTGAGTGACCTTTGTATAAAGCAGCATCCTAACTGGCTAGCCACTAGCCATAAGGAACTTGGGAATTAAGTCAACATTCTAGTCTCTTCCTCTTCCCATTGATGCTGGTGGTGCTACTGGTATTTTAAGTCTTTTGTATAAATCTTCCAGTGGTGTGATAGAGGCACTTTCTCCTCCATAATATGGGTTCCGATCCATGTGAAGAACTTTTTTCCATTCACTGCCATTATGCCTGATAGGATACATTCTGTCAGGCTGGTGCCCAGCACGATCACATCGTACTCCTCATTCGTGGCAGGGGAAGGGAGAGGACGGAGGACAAGAAAAAGGAGAAAGCACAGGGATTCTCGAGAGTGAGGGGCTCTAGCAATGAGGTAGAGGTGGAGGTGGAGGAAGCACCCAGGATGATTTCGGGGCCCAAGAGAAAAGGCAAGACAGAAGCAGAGGTAAAATGGAGCTGAAGGGGAGGCAAACCCTGCCACCACCTCAGACCAGAAGAGTGGGGAAGGAGGGGGGGAGGGAGGGATGATGGGGCTCATTCTTTTTTATGGCTGCATAATATTCCATTGTGTGCACATATCACATTTTGTTTATCGATTCATTGGTTGATGAATACTTGGGTTACTTCCACCTTCTGGTTATTGTGAATAGTGCTGCTATGCACATTGGTATATAAGTATCTGAGTACCTGCATTCAATTCTTTGGGATATATATCTAGGAGTGAACTTGCTGGGCCATATAATTCTATGTTTAACTTTCTGAGGAACTACAAAACTGTTTTCCACAGCAGCTGCACCATTTTACATTCCCACCAACAATGAGCAAGTGTTCCTATTTCTTCACATCCTCTCCAACACTTATTTTCTGGTTTTTGAATAGCAGCCATTGTAGTGGGTGTGAAATGGGATCTCATTTTGGTTTTGATTTGCATTTCTCTAATGCCTAATGATCTTGAGCATCTTTTCATTTACTTATTGGCTATTTGTATATCTTTGGAGAAATGTCAATTCAAGTCTTTGGCCCATTTAAAAAATGCAGTAATTTTTCTTTTTGTTGTTGAATTGTAGGATTTCTTTATGTATTCTGGATATTAAACTCTTACCAGATATGTGGTTTCCAAATATTTTCACCCATTTTGTAGATTGCCTTTTTACCTTCATCATGAAGTTCTTTGATGCACAAAAGTTTTAAATTTTGATGAGGTCTATTTTATTGTTGCTTGTGATTTTTGGTGAGAAGCCTAAGAAACCACTACTTAATACAAGATCCTGAAGATGTTTCCTTATGTTTTCTTCTAGGGGGTTTATAATTCTAGCTTTTATATTTATGTCTTCTTGATCCAGTTAGAGTTAATTTTTGTTTATGGTGTGAAGTAGGAGTCTGTTTTCATTCTTTTGCATATGAATATCCAGTTTTCCCAGCACCATTTGTTGAAGAGACTATTCTTTTTTTTTGGCAGAACCAACTGAAGCTTTATTTTGGAAAAGATAAAAGTTGCTTCTAGTTGGGGACATGCGCAAAAGGGGGGTCAGGGCAGGCATGGTGGGGGTGGGGGTGGGTAACCGGGATGGGTGGCAGTGGCAGTTCAGTTAGTCAGGACATTGGACAACTTGGACACCAGCTTCCCATTGCAGATCTCAATTTTCACCACCACGGCGTGGGTGGAGCTGGTGCAGCTGAAGGAGCCGGAGACCCCACCAGAGCTGAAGCTCTGAAAGAAGCTGGAGCTGTAGTTGTGGCTGGTTCCAGGCATGCCAAAGGCCAAGCTCAGTCTACCTGAGTAGTAGTCACTGGAGGTAGTTGAAGAGACTATTATTTCCCTATTAAGTGGACGTGGCACCCTTGTCAAAAATCAATTGGCCATAGATGTGAGGGTTTATTTTTAAACTCTCAATTTGACTCCATTGGTCTATTTGTCCTTGTATCAGTCCCATACTGTTTTGATTACTTTAGCTTTGTAATAAGTTTTAAGATGGAGAAGTATGAGTCGCCCAACTTTGTTCTCTTTTTTTCAAGATGGTTTTGGCTATTTGGGACCCCTTACCATATAAATTTGATGATTGGCTTTTCCATTTCTGCAAAGAAGACTATTAGAATGCTAGTTGGGATTGTGTTGAGTCTGTAATTGCTTTGGGACTAAATATTTAGTCTTCCAATCATCCATGAATGTGGGATGTCCTTCTGCTTAGTTAGGTTTTCTTTGATTTTCTTAGCAATGTTTTGTAGTTTTCCATGTACAAATCCTTTACATTCTTGGTTAGATTTATTCCTAGATATTTGATTCTTTTAGATGCTATTATAAATGGAATTTTTCTCTTCACTTCCCTTCAGATTGTTCATCACTGTTGTAAAGAAACACTACTGATTTATGTATGATGATATTATACCCTGACACTTTGCTGAAATCATTTATTAGCTCTAATAGCTTTATTGTAGTTTTTCAGCATTTTCTATATTTAGGATCACGTCATCTGCAAATAGAGAAAGTTTTACTTCTTCCTTTCCCATTTGGATGTCTTTTCTTTCTTTCTTTTTCCTAAATGCTGTCTCAAACTTCTAGTACAATGTTGATAGTGATGAAAGTGGGCATTCTTCTCTTATTCCTGATCTTGGGTGAAAAGCTTTCAGTCTTTCACCATTGAGTATGATGTTAACTGTGGGATTTTCACATATGCCCTTTATCATGCTGAGGAAGTTTCCTCCTATTCCTAGTTTTCTGAGCGTTTTTATGAAGAAGGGGTACTGGATTTGTTCAAATGCCTTTTCTGCCTCACTTGAAATGATCATGTGGATTTCCCTCTTCATTCTATTAATGGAGTGTATTATATTACATTAACTGATTTTCTTAAGTTGAACTATCCTGCATACTTGGGATAAATCCCATTTGTTCAGGGTGTATAACTCTTTTAATGTGTTGTTGGATTTGGTGTGCTAGTATTTTGTTGAGGATTTTTCCATCTATATTCTTAAGGGATATCAGTCTGTGATTTTCTTTTCTTGTAATATCTTCATCTGGCTTTGGTATAAGGGTAATGTTGGCCACATACAATGAGTTAGGAAGTAGTCTCTTCAGTTTTTTGGAAAAGTTTGAGCAGGATTGGTGTTAATTCCTCTTGGAATATTTGGTAAACCTCACCAGTGAAGCCATCTGTTCCTGGGCTTTTCTTTGTCAGGAGGTTTTAAATTACTGATTCAATCTCTTTACTTGTTATTGGTCTCTGAAGATCTTCCATTTCTCTTGAGTTAGTATAGGTAGTCTGCAAGTTTTCAGGAAGTTGTCCATTTCATCTAGGTCATCTAATTTGTTGTTGTTGTTCATAATATCCTCTTAAAATCCTTTTTATTTCTGTGGAGTCATTAATAATGTCCCACTTCATTTCTGATTTTAGTTATGTGTCTTCTTTTTTCCTGTGTCAGTCTAACTAAAGGTTTGTTGATTTTACTGATCTTTCAAAAAAACAACTTTTAGTTTTGTTGATTCTATTGTTTTTTAAAAATTCTCTATATCTTTTTATCTCCACTCTCATCTTTGTTATTTCCTTTCTTCTGTTCTTTTTGGGCTTAGTTTCCTCTTCTTTTTCAAGACTTCCAGTTGTGAGGTTAGGTCCCTAATTTGAGATCTTCCTTCTTTTTTAATGTAAGTATTTAGAGCTATAAATTTCCCCTTCAAAACTGCCTTTGATGCATCCCATAAGTTTTGGTATGTTGTGTTTTTGTTTTCATTTGCCTCAAGATATTTCCTGATTTCCCTTGTGATTTCTTCTTTGGTCTATTGAGTGTTTAAGAGTGCATTGTTTAATTTCCACAAATTTGTGATCTTTCCAGTTCTTCTTCTAGCTTCATTCCATTGTGCTAAGAGAAGATACACTGTATGATTTCAGTCTGTATGATTTCAGTCTTTTTAAATGTATTGAGACTTGTTTTGTGACCTAACATAAGGACTATCCTGGAGAATGAACCATGTACATTAGAGAAGAACATGTATTCTGCTGCTATTTGGTGAAATGTCCTATACATGTCTGTTAGTTCTAGTTGGTTTCTAGTATCATTCAAGTCTTCTATTTCCTCACTGATCTTTTTTTCTAGATGTTCTATCCATTATTGAGAGTAGTATATTGGAATCTCCTATTATTAATGCATTTTCCCTTCAAGTCTGTCAATATTTGCTTCATATATTTGAGGGCTCTGCCATAAGGTAAATACATATTTGTAATTGTAATGTCCTGTTGTTTAATTGACCCCTTTATCAGTATACAGTGTCTGGTTTGTCCCTCAGAACAGTTTTTAACTTAAAGTCTATATTTTATCTGATATTAGTGTAGCTAAACCAGATCTCTTTTGGTTACTATTTGCATGGCATATTTTTTCTATCCATTCAATTTTAACCTACTGGGGATTGATTCCAGGACCTCATATGTGGGAGGCTGGCACTCAATCACTGAGCCACATCAGCTCCCCTGAGTCTCCCTGTATGTCTGCTTGTTGTTTTGCTAGTTGCTTTTGCTTGTTGTCTGTTGTTTGTTTGTTTTCTCCCATGTGGGAGGCAGGTGCTCAACTGCTCGAACCACATCTGCTCCCAGGCCATGCTTTTTTTAATCCATTCTGCCGATCTCTGCTTTTTGAATGGAGTATTTAATCCATTTACATTTAAGGTAACTGCTGATAAAGCAAGATTTCCTTCTGCCATTTTGCTATTTGGTCTTTGAAAATCTTATGCCTTTTTTGTCCCTCAATTCTTCTGTTAATTCCTGCTTTTATATTTATTTTATTTTTTGTAGTGTACCATTTTGAGTACTCCATTTCATTCTGTATATATTTTACAGATATTTCCTTGTGGTTACCATGGGGCTTAAATTTAACATTCTAAATCTATAACAATCATGTCTTGATATCAATTTAAGTTTGATTTGATACCAAATTAACTTCAGTAGTACATAGGAACACTGTTCTGTCCCCGCACCTTTGTGTTGTAGTTGTTGCAAATTATATCTTTATACATTATATGTCCAAAACCATAGATTCATCATTACTTTTATATATTTGCATTTTAGATCCTGTAAGAAATAAGTGGAGTTACATACCAAAAAAAGTACAGTACAGTAGTACTGGCCTATATAATTACTTATATGTTTACCTTTACCAGATGTCTTATTTCCTTATGTTTCTGCAATCCACTCTCTAGTGTCCTTTCCCTTCAGCCTGAAGAAATCCCTTTAGCATTCCTTGTAATGCAGGTTTAGTGGTGATGAAATCCCTCCGTTTTTGTTGATCTGGGAATGTCTTAATCTCTCTCTCATTTTTGAAAGAGTCTTACTTAATACAAAATTGTTGGCTGGCAAATGTTTTCTTTTAGCACTTTAAATATTTTGTCCCACTGCCTTCTTGCCATTCTTTCTGATGAGAAATCAGCACTTAATCTTATTGGGACTCCCTTATACATAACACATAGATTTGCTCTTGCAGCTTTCAAAACCCTCTTCTTGTCCTTGGCATTCTACAGTGTGACTACTACAAAGAAACAGGAAATGATTGCCCATCCAAAGGAAGGAGACAAATATTCAGAAATCACCAGCAAAGAGAGCCAGACTTTGGACATACAAGACAATGCCTTTTAAAAACTGATGCTTAGTATGCTTAAGGAGATAAAGGAAAACACTGAAAAAGAACAAAAGTATATCAGAAAAATAATGAAGGACCAATATAAGAATCTCAATAAAGGGAAATTTAAAAAAAGAAACCAAACAGAGATACTGGAGTTGGAGGCCACAATAACTGAAACGAAAAGTCTCCTAGAGAGTGTCAACAGCAGGTTGGAGCTGGCAGAAGAGAGAATCAATGAACTCGAAGACAAGACAATTGAAATGATTCAGGCTGAGCAGCAGAAAGAAAAAAGCATGAAAAAAAGGTAAACAGAGCCTAAGAGACCATCACGCATACCAATATACACATTATGGGAGTCCCCGACGGAGAAGAGAGGAAAGGACAGAAGGAATATTCAAAGAAATAATGGAGGAAAGCTCCCCAAATTTAATGAAAGACATGAATATACACATTCAAAAATTCCAGCAAATCCCAAATAGAATAAATGAAAAAAGAACCATTCCCAGACATATAGTAGTTCAAAATTCTGTAGGGGAATAGCACCTTGGAGCATCTTACACTACCATCTTTATCAACTGGGCTGGGTTCCCAGCTACTCTTATTTATAAATAAGTCTATTCTATTTCTGAGACTTCAGCTGATAAGAAGCAACAAATGAAGAAAGGGCTAAGGGCCTGAAAGGAATATGATTGCTGCCATGGAAGAAAAGCTAGAAAAGTAACAATAGCTGCCTAGGGTTTGTAAAGCTTGAGTAAACAGTGCCGCCACCTAGATAGCCTGTAGTCAAGTTAGTCTATTCAAGACAACTGAGTCACCAAGAGACATCAAGTGTTATTAGCCAAAGTTTAAGGGGTCTAGTGTGCATGTGCAACTGTGTGCCTACGTGTGTCTATATAAAAAGCATAACTAGAATGGACAAAAATGTTAAAACATAGGGTGTTTAAAAAGTTAACTTTGCAGCTTTCTAGCTAACTTGATTATCTAAAATGACTTGGTCCCTGGGGCCTGGATAGCTGAAGTTTCTCCATCCACAGAGACAAATAACTCAGTGGTTGAGAGAGAAGGCTCCTAGATGCCAGACTGCCCAAGTTCAACACTGGCCCATCACTTACTAATCGTGCAACCCTGAACCAGTCAATTAACTTTTCAAGCCTCAGTATCCTCATCTGTAAATTGGGAAATAATAAAAAAGCCTCCCTCATAAGGTTGTTTTGAGAATCAATGTGTTCAATAAATGTTATAAATTATTTTTGGATATGTGCACTGTCCTTCCATAAACCTGCTTTAAATCCTGTTAACAGAATTATTTTCTTTTGTTAAGCACACTTCATATACAGGCTGCAGGCAAAGAAAGGAGCAGGAAAGTACTTCTTTGACCAAGGACTGTTAGTAGTAAGACACTGCAGGGAATGTTTCTGGGAAAAGTGAAAAGTATGAAAACCAAAAAAGGTTAAACTAAAGGAAGGGTGTCTGGAGAGATAAAAAATGATGGGTGATCTTCAGAGGACCTATGTATATTGGAAATCCAAGGAAATGGGGCTCCAAATTAGTAAAGGAAGGGAGACAGCATTTACTGAGAACCTACTATGTACTAGACATTACATTAGGGCATTTGCACTTATGTTAATTCACTTATTCCTCCTAGCCATCTGGAAAGTAGGCATTTGTAGCCCTAATTTTTAAATAAGGAAACTGAGAGTCAGAGAGGATAGGTAAATTTCACAAGTCTCAGAGCTGATAAATGGTAGAGGTGGAGTTCAAACCCTGACCTGACTGACTCCCATTATATCACGTAGCCAGCCATGGTCCAGCAGGGAGGGAACTGAGGAATACACCTGTCCTCACTCTCTCCCTGCTTGCTCATCTCCTGCCAGCACCTGCCACTGGCCAAACTCAACCTGAAGCCAGAAGGTAGGGGAGCCCATTGAGGCCATCCATACAGGTCAGCCTCTGAGCACAGGGTACTAAAGAACAGATCTGGGGTAGCAAATGAAGACTTTCCAGCATGGCAAGAAACCAGATACCTAGCCTCTAGGGTTTCAGGTCACAGAGCTAGGATTATTCCATTCCAGCCTAGGGAGGCTGAGAGGAAGGACAGTGGGTCATCTGGAGGCTGATAGGCCTGAAGCAAGCATCCCACACTGGCTGCTCTTATTTCCTGTCTGAGAGTCTTCTTATACCAAGGAAGATGTGGAAACATTCCGTTCAGATTTTCAAGGGCCATTGCTACAAAATTATTTCCTCTCCATGCCATGGGCTGCTGTGAAGTTCCTACTTCTAGGTTTGGGGCAGCAGAGTTATAGGTCCTTGCTGAAAGAAATTTCCAGCAAGCCAAAGGAAACCCTGGGCTGTCTATGACTCTCCAGATAATAACCTCATGAGCTTCAGTCTCAGGAGCTACCTCAAGGATGAAAACAGGCTTGTTCAAGAAGGGGTAGGATAAGTAAATGGACTTTCCCAATCTACTTCAGCCTGCGTCAACACATGAGGTCACAATAACAAAGATTCAAAAATATCTTACAGATCTCACCAGCACATCAGCTGGACCAAAACCTTGTCCCAAGTTACCCCCAGTTTTTTCTGGGAGTGTCTGAGGTGAGGTTTCCTCACTCAAGCCTCCTTGTTAGAACCTATTTCCCCAAGCTCCTGGAGGGAAGTGCCCAAAACTACCCACTGTCAGTGCTGGCTGAGGTGGGGCTGCCATGTACAACTGTGCAGGCTGTGCACTGCCAAAGTGTACATGACAGCCCTGCTGTGGATCACTGCCTCCTGCTCAGAATTCTGTTTCAAGTGGCAAATCTTCAAGGTGCCAAATGGTGCACCTTGATCCACATGTTGGTAGGGTCAAGCTGGGTTTTTGTCAGGTTTTCCTCCAAAACCTATCCTAAATCTGACCACTGACCACTATCTTTCTGGCACTGCCTGGATGCCAGTACCCTCAATTCTCACCTGGGCGGTCATTTGAGCCTCCTAACGATGTTCCTGGCTCCATTCCTTCCCCTTGGGCCAGTCCCCACACAGGACCAAGAGGGACACAGGGGCCTCAGGTGCACTTTGAATAAAGCCCTAAGTCCTCACCCACCTCCCTCCCTCTTGTCCTCTCTGCTCAGCCTCACAGGTCTTTCCAATCCTCAGACAGGCCAAGCTCATTCCCATCACAAGGTTTTTCACAAGTGCTGTTTCCTTTGCATAGCCTCCTCCTTCCAGTCACTTGGGCCTCACTTCACATGACCTCCCTCCTAGAAGCCTTCTCTGACCACCCTGTTTAAATAAAGAAGCCTCCTTCTTGCCTGCCCACTGCCATCTTTATCTATTCCATTAACTGGTTTCATTAGTCTCTGAAATTATATCTATTCATTGTCTGCCTCCCTGAAGAGAACATGTACTTCAAAAGGGTAGGAGCTGTGTCTATCTTGTTTAGTGTTCTGTCCTCAGCACCTGTACAGGGCCTGGCATCAAGCAGGTGATGAATAAATATTTATTGAAATATTAAGTGTATGTTCCCCACAGAAATTTACTTTACCTCTAAAAGGAGGAAAATGAAGGCTCTTATCATGTGGAGTTGCTGTAGGAATAAATGAGATAATTCATGTTAACACTTAGCACAGTGTCTGGCACCCAGTAAGTACTCACCAATGATCTATTATTATTATTTCCCATGAAGTTCCCTCCCGTCTCTCCCTCTAAGGTCCCAAGCTCAAACCTTCTCCTCATATCACTCATATCACTTATGGAAAGCAACTCCAGAGACCCTCCAGGCACACTTGGAGTCCTAGCTATAGATTCTTTGGGAATGGCAGCTCCTTGTGGATCCATCAAGAAAAAGGATACAATGGATTTTAAAAGAAGTGATTAATATCTGTGTCCATGGAGATTAACAAACATGACTCTGTACTCACAGAACTCAGAGTCAAGGAAAGAACAGTTCTACAAACAAATAAGTCCAGTGGAAGCAGGGAGGGGCATCTGACATATTCTCTAACACTTCCAGTGGAGTCAGGAGCAGCACCCATAAACATCAATCCTTCTGTAGGGAAATGTGTGAATGTTGACATTAAGCAGGATAAATAAAGACTATACATAGGCTCACATCAGTTTAAGTCAGACTTTGTCACCTAATGAGTTTGTGCCAAACTTTTGAAAAAAGGCTTGTTGTTTTCAGGGCTTTTTTGGATTTTGGAATTGTGGATAAGGGAGGTAGACTTGTCAGGGCAGAGATGTCCATTAAGCACAGCACCCAGGGCCCACAATTCTTTCAGGAGTCCATAAAAATGTTTTTTTAAAAATTAACTTTTAGGTAAAAAATGTTTTAATATATAAATAACATATTTGTCTTTATAACAATGCTCTCACAAAAGATAATTTTTAAGTATTTTTTATGGAGGAAGGAGATCATGAAGGCAGAAGTGCCTAGGGCCAATGAAAGTCATCACGTGGCCCTTCTTATAGTACATCCCTCTGTAGAGATATTGGGAAGATTCAGTGAGATAACACAAGTAAAAGGATCAGCACAATGCCTGGTATGCAATAATTACTAAGACATGGTAACAATAATAATAATAATGTCAATATTTTCAGAGCCTCGTTGTCCTCATGTATAAAATGGAATGATCATTGCCTTAATATCCCAGGCTTGCTGAGAGGTTTAAGGGAGATAGCAAATGCCAAAGCACTTTAGGATGGCCCTACTGGGTAGAGGAAAGGAATTAATAATGGGAATACCATCATCACCCATCTGTGCTTTCCAGGAATGTGAGTAAATGTCCTTCTGCTGCCCAGACCCCCACACCTGCCCATTCCTGGCAGGACGGCCCCAAACATCTCATTACTGGTGCTGCCTTCCTTCCTGTACCTCCCTGGCATATGGAGCAGTAGGGAAGGAGAAGAGGGCAGGGCTGAGGTAGGGCACCTAGGAGCCAGATCAATACAACAGGGAGTTACATGGGGATACGCATAGCCAGCATATGAACTGGGCCTCAGGTAGCTCCTCAGCAGTCTGGACGCAACCTCACGATGTCAGGTCAGCTGTCTTTCCTTCCTGTCTCCTCTCTCTCTCTCTCTCTTCTACTCCTATCCAGTCTCCCACATGGCACTCCTTGCTACCCTCACCCACAAGTCCTTGTTAATCTCAGAGGAATCCTGTTTTGCTCAGTTGTGGCCTCTGAGGGCAGGGGACACACAGAACCTGGGGCTAGGTTTGACCCTGACTTTCTGGAGCCCTCACACACTGTCTCTCTCTGGCTCTGACTAACGCTTGCTCTGCTCTTCCCCACAAGGCTCTTCCTCCTAGGTCCCCATCTCAGTTGCTTAAATCAGAAACAGATGGCCATCACTGACTCCTCTCTTGTATTTGATCAATCCAAGTGCTGCCATCTTTCCAGAATCCATGTCTACTACCCAGCTCTGGTTCAGCTATGCAATTCTCTGTACAAGCCTCCCTGCCTCCAGCCTTTCCCACTCATGTCCATTCCCCATCCTAGCCATGGGCAATTCTGGCCACATTACTTCTCTGTTTTGATCTCTTCTGTGGCTCCTACTTCCCTCAGGAGAAAGGTCATCTCCTTGGTGTAGTCTACAAGGCCCTTTATGAGCTGCCCCCTGCTGACCTCTATGACCTTGCATGCCCCCTTCACACTCTATACTCCAGCCACCCTGAGCTTTCTTCTCTCTGGGCCTACCCCATGCCTCCTCCTGGAAAACTCCATCTTACACGTGCCCTCCCTGGCTATCTCCTGGGCATCTTTCAGGAAGTCTTCCCCAGTGTGCAGGCCAGATGCCCCTCAGCAATTACAGAGGAGGCCCAGTTGACTATAGATTCATCTGTTTCCCCTGCTGACATGGAAGAGTCCCTAAGGTCAGGCATGGGCGGATTTCCCTTATGTCCCCAGACCAAGCACAGAGTGGGCCCAAAGAAGTCCTTGTCTGACTTTATGAAGGAAACAAGGATTCAGAAACCCTGGATGTACCACAGAGAGAGGACTTTTTTGAAGGCTACCATTCCCATTTAGTTATTCAACAAATATTTACTATATGCTTCTATGTGCTAAGCCCTGAGTGAAATGTCAGGACAGAGCCCAGAATGAAATAGTCCAGATTTTGCCCTCCGACCTCCCTAATGAAACTGGCCTACCTCCCCACCAGCAGCAAATGCTGGCCAACACCATCACCTCTGCATGGTGGCCCCATCCTGGTCTCATGGTTGGGAAACTCAGTATGTTGCTAGAAGCCCTGCTTTCTTTGCTTAGCTGCCTTCTTGGGCCCTGTGAAAGATATGTCATATTAGTGATAGGTGGGCTAGTGCTTGGGATGGGAATTTCAGCAGGTTATCTGTATAAGGGGGTTAAGATCCATCATCCACTGACCATACAACTGCTCTTAGCCCCTTGTCTCCTATTTGGGACAAAAGTCCTGTCTGGCATAGACAATGTTCCAGAAGCTACAATTATATGATGGGGCAGATTTTAAACATCTTTGGAAAATTTTCTGTGATGTTTTTGTTATGAAGACAAAATAAAACTCAGCAAATTGAAATTAAATCTCCACTCTCTCTGCCCTTTGGTCTCCATGTTGACGATGGGCCCTAGGATCAGCTACAGTATGAGTAAGCAGGGGCAGAGACCAAATGAACATTCTTTATAAATTACTGTTATGAAGACAAAATGAAAACTAGTCAACTGAAAGTCTCAGCAAATTGGCTTTGTCAAATTGACTTGGATCCCAAACCCTGGTGCTCAGATGGGACTTAGAAAATATTTGTTGAAGGGGTGTTACCCTGACTATTCCCTGGCAGGTAGGTTAAGGAGTTGGGAATAATTGGATCATATGTGAGCTAACAACAGTTTCTCAAAGCTGCCTTGTAACTAAGCATGTGCCCTGTTCTGATATCTGGGTAGACTTGTATGGCAAGCATTTAATAGACACAGTATACTCAAAGGGTTTTCCATGGTACCTGGATATCTTCTGTGATACTGGGCAGTAGAGAACACCCAAAGCACTGTCTTAGAACCATTTCATAAACACAAATATCCTAACTTCTCACCAGAGCCATAGAACACATTGCTCCACAGCCCAACATGGGGCA
>PVKH010021787.1:0-14303 GCA_004027955.1 Chaetophractus vellerosus | reverse complement strand
GGGGGGGATGCTTAACTCCCTTCAAGGGGGAATGCTAGGATGGGGATCATCCATTCCTTGGTTGGTGTCACTGATAAAGGACACTGCCTAAAATCCTGAGGAAGCGCTGAAAGGTCATTGTTAACATATTAACCAGAGGCTGCACTAGAGGTATCAGAAAGCTTTCCCAAGGTTCACAGCATCATGGGAATAATGTGCATTTCCTAATCTGATTATATAAATCACTTACTTTGGCCGGGAGGGAAGAAGAGCAGAAAGAGGGAGAGGGAAAAAGAGAAAGGATGTGAGAGGGAAAGTATCTTTCTCAAATAAAAAAAAAAAAGCAATCATCTGTGGACTGGCTGGACTTTTGCAACTTCTTCTTTGATGTCAAACAGTGGCACGTGTGACTTGCACTGCTTTTGCATGCAAGATTAATGTCCAAGAGACTCTGGGCAGCACAATCATGCTGAGTGGAATATAAAGTGCTGCAGATCACACCTGGCCATGCTTCTTTGTCAGGAATATGTTGAAGGGGAAGGTATTGCTCAAACAGTAAATAACATACTCCAATTCTGGACTACAACAGCTCTTAATAACAGAGCACCTATGTCCATAGTTGAATGAACCTTAAACAAGTGTTTACGAAGAGGACGTATAGACATAGTAATTCCCAAAGAATTTGGAACCTTATCTGCAACTGTCTTATTACACCCCCTTTCCGTTACTTATGGGCGTTGTAATTGTTTAAAGAAAAAAGCAAGGAAAAAGAAATGAATGAGGAAAAAAGTTTCCCTTGGTGCTATTGGAAATTATTGGCATGTTACCATTTAATCAAGTCCTGCCCTGGTCCTTTGGGGCCAGGCAATCAATGGGTTAAGTTAGATCACTAACGTGTGTTCTCTGACCCTGGAATGCTTCATGAAATGTACTCATTACTGATTGAGCAAAGAGAATGAATAGTTGCGAGTTTCAACTTAAGCGCTGATGGGATTGTGTGTAAGCCCTAACGTGATCGAGGTATTTAAATTTTGATTTTTGTAATGGGCTCTGACATGTTTCATTTCCTCCGAGGGAACACTCGAGACCTCTGAAAGTAAATGTTGCTAAAAAGTCATCAAGGCAGAATATTAAAATGCCATCAAATGAAAATTTCACTAATGCAATCCGGCTAGAGCTCCAGGTACTGGAGCGAAAAGGGAAGTGTCAGAGGTCCCGGTTCTTTTAGTGAAACATGATTTGTTCCTCTTCACTGACTGTTTCTCCAAATAAATTATTTAAAGTCTTATTTCTTCTTTCTCCTGGGCCTCTTAAAGTTCCACTATACTGAGAGGTGGTGGAAGAAGCAGTAGAGGGAGACAGAGGGGGCATCGCTGGAAATTCAGTAAATGGTTGTAGGATGAGGAACTTTCCTTTTTCATCCTTTTTCCTTGAGTCCACAAAAGCTGTTCAAGTGCTTGGTCGGATGAGAGAGTAAGAATCTTCAGTTACTATCTTAGGGCTGAAATTGCCCTAATAAGATGTACTCAAAATTCCAATAGCACAGCAGAGTGATTGGAGCAGGTGAGATCATCAAAGAATATTCATTCAGTGTTGCAGAGAATATTAATGGTTTAGGAGAAGATACTATTATTTTCCTGAAGTTGTGTTTATCTAAACATATTTTCCATTTTTCATAATATTTGAGTTTTAGGTAATTTTTGTCTTTAGGTATTTGTGGGAGAGGCAAAACAAAATTAAACTCTATTTTTTCTGCACAAGGCATATTTAGAAGAAAGGATTGCCCTATGAGAGTGGTAATTTCTCTCCATTGGATTTAATTGGCGATGTTTTTTTGATGAGCATATTGCTAGATAAAATATATTTTCCTTTGTTGTTTATATTCTATTATATATTTATATTCTGAGATAACTTCTTATATTCGTCATTTCCTGGAAATGGAGAAATGTGGATTTACCTAAACTCCATTTACGGCAAGATTTCCCCAAGTATAACAGGTTCTTATATCTTATCTTTGGGTTAGGCTCAACCCATAATTTCTGCATTTCTCATGCTGGCTGGCAGGATTTGTGCCAAGTAACATCTGGTCTTCTATTAACTCAGCTTGACACCTATAGCTCTCTCCGTCTAACCCATAAGGATGAATAAATTACTTTAGTGAACCTGTTGTGTGAAACAGCAGGTCTACCTTTGGGAATTAAATTTCTATTCTGTATTGGTGGAAGAGCAGAATTGTAAGTGTCCAGAATCAGAGCTATCAGCCTCCCCAGGGCTGGAATCTTGAGTTGGTTTTCTAATTCTATTGGAAAAGAGAGTTTTACCAATGCATATTTTTTCATCAAAAGATGATGTATTTTCATGTGTAAGAGTGTAATCTCTACCCTTAGATTGTCTGGATTCAATTTCCAGCTTGTTCTTTCTAGCTGTGAGACCCTGAGAAAATCTAAATCTCTAAGCCTCAGGTCCTGTAAAATGCATAGTGATAGCATTTGCCTCATTGGTTTGTTGGGACAATTAAAAGAGTTATCTATAAAATGTTAGTATAGCTGTGAATATGTAGCTAGCCCTCAATAAATGTTAACTTACTAGTCAGAGTTCACTTCAAATTTTCTGAAGACAAAATGCCACAAGTAAGACCCCACATCTCTGGAAAGTGCTATTTAAAGTTCTGGGTAAAGACTTCAACCAAATATTTGCAATCCCAATGCAATGACTTTCAAGGAGAGAGGGAAGAGGTCACTGGGGAAGTCTCTAGACACAAGATGTCCATTCACTATGATATCAGATGCACTGCGGGAAAGTAGCCCAATTTACAAGGCATTGTGGTCAGTATTTTTAAGATAGTTCATTGCCAAACAAGATGTTTTGTACCTAAGCCAGAGATAAAGGAAACCCTGATCTGCACCTCTCACTGTGTCTTCAGATTCGTGGAATTTAGGTTGAGGTGATTGCTCAGGCAACTAAGCCTTGCAAATTGCCAATCTTCCAATTAATAGAAAACAGTATCTTTTCACCTACTTTTGAGAAAACTCCCTCAAAGTTCAGTTTTGAAGTAATTTACCAAAAATGATATGGTTTTAAGAATCTTTGAGCAGTTCTAAGAATATTAATATTATCCTCATGGTACAGAATCCATGTATTTGCTGCTTTAAAAATGGCACTTAACATAAAACTGGCTACTTACATCGTATTTTCAAAGAAAACAAAAAGAGTATTTAATTATATGAGGCCAAATAATTGTGCTAATTAGAAATCATTGTAGTGAATACTTACTGAACATCTACTATGTTTGTACATCTTGCTGTATGAGGCTTGACAGCATTTCTACTTTGTGTTTAATTGCATGTACCTGACAGTACTTTGTGGATCTTCCTTTAAAAGGACCTTTAATGTGCTCCTCAGTGACTCGAGCCATTTCACTACTGTGAGGATTTGTTACCTGTATATATCAATTTAGTACATAGTATGGGGCTGGCAACACCCAAGTATTACTAACGAACACCTTAATTATTGGAAAGCATGAAGTTCTTAACATTTTTACTTGGATTTCATGACAATCAAGCCAGGTCTTCCTTTATTCATGCCCTCATGAAAATATTTTCATTTCTCCAGCTGATTTAAAGTGGAAGAGAAAGAAGAGAGAGTTAAAGCAGTGGATGTGGATTTCCACAGCTCTCTGGACACTGGCTCATTATTCAACTATTGGAAATTCAGGGGGTGTTCAATGAGGTGCCAGAGTAGGTCGTGAGGAATGGTAAGCTCTAACTTAGACAACCTTAAAGGCTCACGATGTTTCCCTGATCAAGACTTCATAAGAAACTGAATGTTGGTATTGACATAGCTAAAGAAAGTCTGTCATTGAGGAGCCCTGAAATCAAAGAGAAGAGCAAGTTAGAGAAGCAATCTTTGGCTGTGGTCTCTAAGTAATGCAGAAGAGAGGGTGCCTTGGCTCTTGAAAACAAGTGTCAATAAATTCAAATTGCATGGCACAAAGTGTTATGATCAAACAGCTACTTCCTCTTGTTCTAATCCCATGATCTCCAAGCAATAACCCTCTGATTAAAAGCTTTTTGTGTGCATCTATCCACTGAGAGATAATATTCTCATTTTACTTTATAGTTATGAGTCTGCATGGGAATTAACGAATTGGCATTCTGATTTTATCCATCAGTCTTGTATGCATTTGTTTAGCATAACTTAGTACACTGGAGTCCAGGCATCTCTGAGCATGCTAAGAAAATCAAATTATTTTCATGACTACAAAACTGAAAACTTAGTAACTACATCAAAATACTATAACTGATTGCAACCCAACCACTGTTTCTCTGAATCAAGAAATGGAATGAGTTCTCTGATGCAGTTTTTTGTACTACACTATGCAAGCATTGTCAAATAGACAGCTTCTAAGAACAATGTCCACTAGTCCTTGATTCAAGTTAGTATATAATGGATAACCTTTGACTTTAATAGTTTTATTTATTTATTATTATTATTGGACATGGGGAGTTGTAAGGTTTAAATTATCTATGTGTGTCTGTTACAATGAATCAAATAATCTGAGAATTCGTTCATTTTAGTGTTCTGACATTCCAACTTTGTTAAAAAAAAAAACTAAGGGAAGCTGTTGTAAGAACAGTCTTTTCCAAACGAGCACCTTAGATGGATATAGGACAAGTTAAATTTCTTCTTTGGGTGGGTAATTTTTCTTGTTGGGTTTAAGAGATTTTCTTCCAATGATATGACAACTTACTCTTCACTTCCTAGATAAAATATCTATGAGAAGCAAGAATAAATGAAGCAGAGCCTTTAGATTGTGAGAAATCATATATTCTGTGATGTGGAAATTTTGCTGTGCTAATTGTCCCATCAGATTTCTTGGGGCAAAAGTAAGCACACTGAGTAAGATGTGTTGGTTTGACTAAATAGCAAAATGCATAGGCATCTAATATACTTCTCTCAGTAGAAGTATAGCCTTGAATCAGCAATGGGTGAATAAATGGAATTGTTAAAGAGAAAAATCTTTCGGAATAGCAGGAAATAGAAACAGTGTAGTAGTAGATGAAACTCAGCACTTTACAGGTTTAGGTTAGATAGTCCCTCCAAGTTCAAGTCTTATCTGAATTGCTTCAATTAGGTGTCTGGTATAAGAAATTTTGTAAGGTTTTCTGATTTCATTATTCTGAGACGAAATACTAGAACAACATTTAATAGAAGGCATATAGATGGCAGATCACAGTCAAGTAGACTTTTGAGTGTGGTTTATTTTACTTAGCATAATGCATTTCAAAGAAATCATGCTGGTGTATTCCTTTTTCTTGTTCAGTCCATTGCTTATGGGTATTTGGGATTTTTCTAGTTTGGAGCTGTTATAAATAAAGCTTCTATGAATATTCATGTAGAAATCTTTGTGTGGGCATGGATTTTCATTGCTCTTGAGAGTCCCACCTAAAAGTGGCACTGTAGGGCTCTCTGATATATTTATATAAATATACAAATAAATATATACACTTTAGAGAATTTGTTGGTTTATAGAGAAATCATGCTGAAAATACAGAGTTCCCATATATGCCCCGTGTTATTAACAATTTGCATTAGTATGGTACATTTGTTACAATTGATGGAAGGATACTATTATAATTGTACTATTAATTATAATCCATGGTTTAGGGCTCACTATTTGTACTGTACATGCATATGCTTTCTAAAAAACTTTATTCTAAGAACATATATACAACCTAATATTTGCCCTCTAATTATTCAAATATGTAATTCAGTGATGTTAATTACATTCACAATGTTGTGCTACCATCACCAAGATCCATTACCAAAACTTTTCCATAAACCCAAATAGGAATTATGTACCAATTAAGAATTAACTCCCCATTCCTTACCCCCACATTGGCCCCTGTTAAACTGTGCCCTAGCTTCTGACTCTGTAAATTTGCTTATCCTACTTATTTCATGTTTGAGATCATATAATGTGTGTCCTTTAGTACCTGGCTTATTTCACTTAGCATGAGATGTTCAGGGCTGATCCATGTTGCCACATGCATCAGAATTTTATTCCTTTATACTGCTGAATAATACCTCACTGTAAGAATGTACCTCATTTTGTTTATGCATTAATCTGTTGATGAACATTTGAGGAGCTTCCATTTTTGGGCTATTGTAAATAATGCCACTGTGAGCATCAGCATACAAATATCTGTTGGAGTCCCTGCTTTCAGTTCTTTTGGGTATATACCTAGAAGTGGGATTGCTGGGTTGTATTGTAATTCCATAATTAACTTTCCTTTTTTAAATACATTTTTGTTTTTTTTTAAAAAGGTAATTAAATTACATAAATGTCACATAAAAAATAAAGGGGATTCCCATATGTCCCACTCCCTATACCTCCCACATTTTCCCACATTAACAACATCCTTCATTAGTGTGGTACATTCATTACAATTGATGAAGACATTTTGGAGCATTGCCACTTAGCATGGATTATAGTTTATATTGTACTTTACAGTTTTTCCCATAATATTTTGCAGGTTATGGCAAGATATATAATGGTCTATATCTATCATTACAATGTCATTCAGGACAATTCCCAAGTCCCAAAAATGCCCCCATATTACACCTGTTTTCCCCTCTCCCTGCCCTCAGAACCTCCAGTGGCCACTGCCTCCACATCAATGATATAAGTTCTTCCATTGCTAGAATCACTATAAGTCTATAGTATAATACCAGTAAGTCTACTTTAGTCCATAGTTCATTCCTTGATCCAGAGGATTCTGGGATGGTAATGGCCACTCCACTTCTAATTGAGAAGGGGCTTTGACCCCATAAGGAAGATGGTTGGGATTCTCTTGCTTGCAATTGTAGACTTTCTCTGTTCCTTGATGTGTTTCAGGCAAAGGGGTGCTGATGCAAAATACCAGAAATCAGTTGGTTTTTTTAAAGGATATTTATTTGGGGTAGAAGCTTACAGTTACCAGCCATAAAGCACAAGTTACCTCCCTCACCAAAGTCTATGGCCACATGTTGGAGCAAGATGGCTCTCAACATCTGTAAGGGTTCAGGCTTCCTATGTTCCTCTCTTCCCGGGGTTTGCCTCTCTCTGGGCTCAGACTTGCTTCTCTCCACAAGTCCAGCTGTAGACTATCAGGCAAAAAGCTCCTCTCTTTTTCTGGAGCCTTCTCTCCTTCCTCACGACCAATCTCCTCTGTTTGCTTACTGCCCTGGGCCCCAGGATTAAAACTCCACATCAGAACAGAACTCTGTCCTTTGCCATGTCTTTTATCTCTGAGTCCCTGCCCACCAAGGGGTGGGGACTCAACGTCCTACTGATGTGGCCCAATCAAAGCCCTAATCATAATTTAATCACACCCAGAGGAACAGACTAGTTTACAAGCATAATCCAATATCTATTTATGGAATTCCTAAATAATGCTAAACTGCTGCACTTGGTATGGTCGTTGTCCATCATCATTTCCTTGTTAGTTGTCCTGGGTGAGTCCTATGAACTGGAGAGTAGGTGTTGCAACTCTGTTGAGATGGGAACCCTCATCCACTGCTGGTGGAAATACATAATTAACTTTTTATATAATTCTATAATTAACTGTTTCCACAACAGCTATACTATTTTACACTCCCACCAAAAATGAACAAGTGTTCCTGTTTCTCCACATTTTTTCCGCCACTTATTTGCCATTTTTCAATAGTAGCTATTCTACTGGGTGTGAAATGGTATTTCATTGTGGTTTTGATTTACACTACCCTAGTGGCTAATGATATTGAGTATCTCTTCATGTGCTTTTTGGCCATTTGTATATCTTCTTTGAAGAAATTTCTATTCAGTTCTTTTGCTCATTTTTTAATTGGGTTGTTTGTCTTTTTGTTGATGAGTGGCAGGATTTCTGAGTATACACTGGATATTAAACTCTTATTAGATATATGGTTTCAAAAATATTTTTATAAATTCTGTAGGTTGTCTTCAATTTCATGATGGAGTCTTTTGATGAACAAAAGTTTTTAATTTAGATGAAGTCCTATGTGTCTATATTTTCTTTTGGCATTTGTGCTTTTGATATAAAGTCTAAGAAACCATTATTTAACACAAGGTCCTGAAGATGCTTTCCTATGTTTTCTTCTAGGAGTTTTATAGTTTGGTTCTTATATTTAGGCCTTTGACAGATTTTGAGTTAATTTTTGTATATGGTGTGAGGCCAGGTTCTACCTTCATTTTTTGAAAATTGTCATCCAGTTTTCCCAGCACCATTTGTTGAAAAGACTATTATTTCCTAATTGAATGGATTTGGCACCCTTGTCAAAAATCAATTTGCTATAGAGGAGAGAGATTATTTCTGAACTCTTAATTTGATTCCATTTTTCTATATGTTTGTCTTTGTGCCAGTAACAATGCTGTTTTGATTACTGTAGCTTTGTCATAAATTTTAGGATCAGGAAGTGTGAATCCTCAAACTTCATTCTTCTTTTTCAAGAAGGTTTGAGCTATTCAGGGCCCTTTACTTTTCCATATAAATTTGATGATTATTTTTTCAATTTTTGTGAAGAAGGATGTTGGAATTTTGATTGAGATTGCATTTTATCTGTAAATCACTTTGGGTAGAATTGACATCTTAACAATATTTAGGCTTCTAATCCATAAACATGCAATGTCCTTTCATTTGTTTAGGTCTTCTTTGATTTCTGTTAGCAATTTTACTTTGTAGTTTTCTGCATATAAGTCCTTTACATCCTTGGTTAAATTTATTCCCATATATTTGATTCTTTTAGTAGTTTTTATTAATGAATTTTTTCTTGATTTCCTCTTCAGATTGTTCATTACTAGTGTATAGGAACACTAGTGATTTTGCATATTGATCTTATACGATGTCACTTTGTTGAATTCATTTATTAGCTCTGGTACCTTTTTGTGGACTTTTCAGGATTTTCTAAATATGGGATCATGTCATCTGCAAATAGGGAAATTTTATGTCTTCCTTTCCAATTTGGATGCTCTCATTTTTATTTTCTTGCCTAACTGCTCTGGCTAGAACTTCCAGTACAATGCTCAATAGCAGTACTGATAGACTTGTCTTAACCCTCAGTCTACAGAGAAAGCCTTCAAGTCTTTCAAAATTGAGAATTTTGTTAGCTGTGAATTTTTCATATGTGCTTTTTGTCATGTTGAGAAATTTTCCTTCTGTTCCTAGTTTTCTAAGTGTTTTTATCAAGAAATGGTGCTGGCATTTTGCAAATGCATTTTCTGCTTAAATTTAGTTGATCATATGATTTTCCACTCACATGGTGTATTATTTTCTGATGTTAAGCCACCCTTACATACCTGGGATAAATTCTGCTTGGTCATGGTGCATAATTCTTTTAATGTGTTGTTGGATTTGGTTTGCTCATATTTTCTTGAGTTTTGCATCTGTATCTTTAAGAGATATTGTTTTTTAATATTAATTTCTTTTGTTTTACGTCCAAAGCCCCGCATTTTTTAGAAGTTACATTTCCCTTAAGGTGCTTTCCCCATCTGCATGTAGACATGTACTAAAAAAGACCCCTCTCATTTGCAGTGAGCATGGATGATTGAGCTCAGAACTGTCACCTCTCCTCCACTGCCAAGAACAAGGACCTCAGGGAAGTCCCCTAGTAAATGCTCACTTGCCAAAAATAAAAGTTGATAAAATTCAACAAACTATTTCATCCACTTTTCTTTAGTTTTAATTTGCTTTAATTTTTCTAGTTTGTTATGGTAGAACAGAAATTATTGTTGGAGAATCATTTACATGTTTTAACTTAAGCATTTAATGCTTATAAATATTCTTTGAAGTTCTGCTTTAGTTGCATCCCACAGGCTTCAATATTCTGTGTGTTTTTATTTGATTAATCATATTTTAAAATTTTTTTCTGACTTCCCCTTTGATCCATGATATATTTGTATTCCATTTAATTTCCAAAAACAAGTAGCTTTTCAGTATATCTTTCTGCTATTAATGTCCAGTTTAATTCAGTTGTGGTCGTAAGACATATTTTGTTTTATTTTTAATTCCTTTGACTATTTTAGTTTAATTTTATTGACCAGAATATGGTCTATCTTTCTGAATGTCACATGTGTACTTGAAAATAATCTTTATTCTGCTAATGTTGGGTGGAGTGTTCCATAAATATCAATTAAGTTGAGAATAGTGCTTTAAAGATCTTCTATACATTTAATGATTTTCTGTCTTTGTGTCCTATTGATTATTAAGAGAAGAGTGTTGATATCTCTAAATATAATTGGGTTTTTTTCTGTTTCTCTTTTCAGTGTTATCAATTTGTGTTTCCATGTATTTTGAAGCTTTTTTGTTAGGTGCATAAGCATTTAAAATTTCAATGTTTCTTCATGACTTAACTCCTTTATCTGAAGTCTGTATTGTTTCATATTAATATAACCATTTCAGCTATCTTTTTATTTGTGTTAGCATGGTATTTTTTCCCTCTTTTTACTTTTCACCTATCTATGTCTTTATAATTAAAGTGGGTTCCTTGTAAGCTGAGTACATTTTGGTCCTGCATTTATATATATAATTTTACAATCTCTGCTTTATTTGAGGTATTTAGACCATTGATATTTAATGGAATTATTATAGCTTGCCTTAATTTTGTCATCTTGCTAGTTGCTTTATAGTCAGCCCATCTGTTCTTTGTTTCTTCTTCCTTTCTCAATTTGCATTGGGATTGAGTATTTTTTATTATTCCATTTTGTCACCATGATTGGCTTAGTAGTGATACTATTTTAATAATTCTTTTAATATTTGTGCTGTGGCTTTAAATGAAACTATCAGTATATTGTTACTATGTTTCTTTAAACAGTGAATTATCTTTTAGAGTGATTTAAAACAAGAAAAATGCCTTTTCTATTTACCTTCCTTTCTACCTTTTCCAGAGCTCTTCATTGTTTTTTTTTTTTTTTTTTTGTAGGTCCAAGTTATTCTCTCGTATCTTATTTTTTCCTCCTTAGGAACTCCCTTTAACATTTCTTGCAATATAGTACATTGACAATACATTCTCCAAGTTCTTTTTTTCCTGAAAAATATTGGTTTCACTTCTATATTGAAAGATATTGTTAGTATAGACTTCTAGAGTAACAGATATTATTCTTTCAGTACTTAAATATTTCACCCAGTAGTCCTCTAGTTTGCATCTATTAAAAGTTTCTTGCATTTTCAAGTCCCATCTCTAACATATAAAGAGATTTGAAGTCATCACTACTGTCCTTACTTCAACCAAAAAAAGCTAGAAAATTTTAAGATAATTCACTTTTTCTTTTGGACTTATTAGAGAACTGAGTTCACAGGACAAACTGACATATAGAAATCTGGAGAGACAAGCGCACCCAGAAAGATGGAGACAAGATCTGCTTAGCTGCATCAGTAACTGCTGGAGCTATAAATAGGTAGGAACACTCACATGGTAATATTGGTGAATTGCTGAAGCCTGAGTGTGAACTAGTGTGGGCTAGACTGAGAGTGTAAATCTCCTAGGCATGCAATCTTGGGGGTGTGGGGGCCTTCACATTTTCATGTGCTTTGCCTTCAGGAACATAAACTGGCTCTCAGAGTGAAGAGCCAAGAAAAATCCACTCAGATCCCTGGAAGAGGAAAATCAAGAGTAATTACTATAAAATACAACAAGAATTTTCAGGGAAAAATATTTTGCCAGAGCCTTATTCCAGCTCCCTTTCCCTCTAATCCCCTCCAGGCTTCCTTTTTCACCTAACAGAAGAAAACCCTCAGAGATCAGGGATTCAAGGAAATAAAATTGGGAAGGCTGTATTCAGGGAAAGGAGTATGGGACTGGAGGAAAAAAGCTATACACTTGATAAAAACATTGTGAAGTTCACAGAGGTTCACTGAAAGATTGGGCTATAATTGGGAGATTATAGAATGCTCCCTTCTCCCATGCTTGCTCACCACACCAATAGAGTTTCAGTGTAATAAGAATGAACTACAGAAAAAATTGCTGAAAGACACAGACTCCTTATGAGTAGGAGTATTTAGGAAGTCTTAAGTCAAGAGGGAAGACCAAAACAAGGATACCAGAAGAATTTGAAGCATATAGCACCTATAACTACAACAAACACTAAACACAGTCCACCTCCTAGCCAGATTAACATAAATCCTCCACTAAAGACCTATTTACTTCAGTTCCCATTTCCTGATAAAACATGGCTAGCTTTCAACAAAAAATCACTAGGCATATTAAAGGCAGGAAAAATCACAGTCTAAAGAGGCAAAGCAATCATCAGAACCAGACTCAGATATGACAAAGATATTGGAAAGATCAGATATGGAATTGAAAATATTTGTCATTAATAGGTTCAGGGCATTAATGGGAAAAGTAGACAACACATAAGACCAGATGGGTAATGTGAGCAGAGAGGGGGAAACCCTCAGAAAAAGTAAAAAAAAAATGTTAAACATCAACACTGTGACAGAACTGAAGAATGCCATAGGTGTTATTGACCTATTGAGCATAGGTCACTAGAGACCTCCCAAACTGAAATGCAAAAAGGACGAAAAAAAACAGAACAGAACATCAAGAACTGTAGGGCAATATTACAAGCTATAACAAATATTTAACTGGAATGCTAGAAGGAGAAGAAAAATAATGGAACAGCAGAAATATTTGGAGAAATAATGTCTGCAAACTTCCCCAAATCTATGACAAATACCAGACCAACAAGTTATTTAAAATCAGAGGATACCCATCAAGATAACTACAAAAAATTAAATATAAGCATATTATATACAAACTAAACAAAAAGACAAAGAGAAACTATGAAAGATAAATGCATGCCAAAAAAAGAAATCCTTTTAGATTTTTCCTTTTTCCTTGAAGGATATTAAATCAACTGTGATGCCTTTGAGGTAGACTATAAATGAGAGCATAAAACCAGATATATGCTATCATAATGAAGTTTATACTTGATGTCTTTTTAAAAATATGTAAGATATATTTAAGTTCAATGGGATACAACTTTTTCATTTTTTAAATAAACGTCTTTGGATAGAAAGAGGAGAGTTTACTTCAGTTAAAAAGGTCTAACAAAAATTGAAAGTTGAAAGGCACTGAGATGTAAAGTTCTTGAGTTTTGTGGCTTTTTCTGAGCGGGATTTTGCCAAGAAGTCAGATCAGCTAAGAATAATAATTTCATAAAGATAATGAAACCTGCCCTAGAATCATAAATTTTAGCATTAAATATTAATTTTGAAATAATATTATCAAATTCCCTTATTATATGAATAAGGAAACTGAGACTTAAGAAACAACACAGTCTTGAAGTTCATAGTGATAATTTAAGGAAATATACCTAAATCAGTAGCAATTATTTTGTTTTTTATTGTTACTGCTTGTTTCAGTTTGCTAAGTGCTGCCAAAGCAATATACCAGAAATGGGTTGGCTTTTACAATGGGCATTTATTAGGTTAGAAGCTTACAATTCTGAGGCCATGAAAGTGTCCAAATCAAGGCATCATCAGGAGACTGGCCCCTGGTGATCCTGGAGTCACCTCTCACATGGCAAGGCACACGGAGGCATGTGATTCTCTTCCGGATCTCCTTGTTTCAGCTTCCTGTTACTCCATCAATGATTTACTCTCTCTTAGGTTTCTCTCTGAACTCCTGGGTCATTCTCTTCTCTCCAAATCTATGGGTTTTTCTCTGGGTCTGTGGCTTTTTACTATTCCATTAATAAAGGACTCCAGTAAGAGGATTAAGACTCACCCTGGGTCCCGCAAGCTCATCAAAGACCCTTAACTGAAGCAATCTAATCAAAAGTTCCCTTAACTGAATCTAATCTGTTTTACAGACATAACAGTGAGTTTGCTTTAAGAATAGGGTTTTCTGGGGTCCACAAAAGGGTCAAACCAACACACTGTGGTATTTCAAGTATTACTTACTTGTTCAATAGGTAAGCTCTGTGGATTCCCACAGTTTTCACTAAATCATACTGAAATCCACATTACCAGTAGAAATGTGTAATTTAGGTAATTTGGCAAAACTATATATGGAAAAAATCAATTAGCGATTAGTACATAGGAAAGAATAATTTCAAATTCAACTGTGTTCAGTAAGGGAAGAGATTAATGCCTCTTTTTGGAGTCAGTCATTTCTGGGTTTGGCAAACGGAAGAGAGAATGTTTCTTTATCTTGGCAAGGGAAGACTCTGCCAGTATTTAATTCTCTGCCATCATTTTTCATTAGTTAACACCAACTACTGTGAATCTGCACAAATATTTTAAAGCTTAGCTTTTCTTAAAAGAGAGAAAATCCAATATATGACCTTT